>JAFVLL020039016.1:0-10262 GCA_021397915.2 Tor tambroides | reverse complement strand
CAAACACTGATCAATCAGCGCCGCGTCGCTTCTAGTCAAATACACCTAGTGCTGCAGGCTTATTGCCTCACTGACGTTGATGAGATTAACCCCTTAGGTATCGAAATTTGGTACCGAACGACAAGACGTTTTTCGATACTCGGTGGTATCGAGGCAATTCGGTCGGTGCCTAAAAAGTATCGAACTCGATACCCAGCCCTAGTCCTCATATGAGGAAACTGGGACTAAAAGCATTACGGATTCTGGGAGACATAACAAATGAATAGGGAAAAAAAATTATATTTCAATATTCTATGAAATATTATATATTATGAAAATCTTGGCAATTATTACTCCCATTATTACACTTCTTTTTTCATTACATGTTGCTCCTAAAACACATTAATATGCAAATTAGATTTAGTTATATATATTAAATATAAATATAATTAACTATATAATTATAGTTAAATATTTATACATAATATAAATTACATGAATATAAATACATGTAAATATTTTCAAAATATATACATGCATGTGTGTGTATTTATATATACATAATAAATATATACATTACGCACACATATTATGTAAACAAAAACTGTTATTTTGGATGCGATTAATTGGGAGTAATTTGTTTAACAGCACTAAACTTCAAGGACAATCATCCATGTTGTTAATATTTATTAATAACGAATGAATGAATGAGGCATTTATATTTCGGGTTTGATTGTGTATTGCTGTAAACCCAAAGCGATAATGAATAATCCTCAAATTCAATTAAATGTGAAATTAATCCATAATAGTTTGCACTGATGATACTACCATTTTTAAACGCTTCTAAATCCCCATTCCTACTAAAGGCTCAGTCACACCAAGAAAAAAATGCTATAAAGATAACCATAACTGTTGCTGCATACTGTAATCTCTGTTTACATGCTGTCTTTCTTAAATCAAATTCTGAATTAGAATTAGTGTGTCCCAAATTGTATTATGTTAAAATGTGAATCCCAAAGGTTCATGGAGCACAACCCATTGTGCATTGGAGGAGGAAAAACTGTAAAAATAAAAAAATTGTCATAAAAGCGATTTTAATGATATAGTTCTTCTGTGTCGTTATTGTTAAAGTTGTGGTATGATCTTCTCTATTCTCATAAAATTAGTAGTTATCAATATAGTTATCATTCTTGGTGTGAACAGCCCTTGTGGTTTGGTGGAACTCCTACCAGAGCTTACACTACGCCTACGACATATATCATCCGCTGGACGCCACTCTCTCGTGAACTCGTGTATGACAGTTAGCAGAAGCTAGAGATTACAGTTTATAAAGTTTTAATTGCCTATGGATATTTTTCTTACACAAACACATCAATTCACTTCAGAAGGCCTTTATTAACCCCCGGAGCCGTGTGGAGCACTTTTTATGATGGATGGATGCACTTAATGCACTTATGCATGCACTTATTTTTTGGTGAATTATCCCTTTAACACTGCAGTTGAGGATTAGTTCAGTACCATGAAAAGGCAGCTTATTTTGTTAGTGAAAACACAATAAAGTTGCGGTCACATTAGTGAAATTTTGCAGGGAAAAAAAGGTACATTGTCCATTTTCATTAGTGTAGCGATGTTTGAATCACAACTCACTTTCAAACCAAGCAGTGAATTTGCTTGACCAACCTGAACCCAGTGTAAAATCTTTATGATTAAAACTTTTTCTGGATTCCTATCGAAATGACTGGATTTTGCCTGCAAAAATTCACCAAACGGTAAATGTGACCACATCTTAAAATATGTAAACCAAAAAGAACAAAACAGTGAAATTCCTATGATTATTTTTATTAACATTTGATCTGAAACATGTTGGTCAGAACTTTAGCCCCTCTAATGACCAGCATGGCGGGATCTTTTGTTCTTCTTGCTTCCAGCTTTTTTCTTCTTCTCTTTCACACGTACATTTCTCTCCTCCTCCTCGTGTTGCTCATATCTGTCCCAAAGCTGAGACCTGTTCCCTCCCCATCCATAAACGGGTTGTAATGCATAACCTGCAGCAACCAGGAGAACCAATCAGTGCATTTGTTTCATCATTAGATAATGTGCCATACTGCAGTAGGTTTGCATTTGGTGGTCCTAAATCTTATATCACTTTGCTGAAATAACAATACGTCTAATGTCTCACCTTCAGTGAAAGGTGGGTCCAAGTAATGACCTCCTAGTTGGTTGCGAGTGTCCATTGGGGCCAATATAGCAGACACAGTCACTGCAACATTCACTGGCAGCATTTGACGAGATGCCCAAGCTGATTTAGAACAGATAATGTGGTTTTCAAAGTGTTCATTACAATAAATAGTGAATAGACATACACTTGAAATGACACTTCTAAGAGCTCATTAGATGGTGTTTCTCAAGTCATTAGAAACCGTTACCATTATTCCGATGGTCTGCATGAATGACTCCAGCAATTAAGCCATTGCCATGTCTGTTGCAAATAGAGAAAAATAAGTTCACTCAAAAAAAACAAAAAAATCCATTGGAAAAAAAATGGTTCATAAAACAAATAATTAGCAATTAGCATAGACTGCAAACCTAGCTTTCTAGCATGTAAAGGAATAGTTCATGCAAAAATGAAAATTTTCTTAAAATGTTTTCACTCTCAGGCCATCCAAGATATAGATGAGTTTGTTTGCATTACATAATGTGCTCACCAATGGATCCTCTGGAGTGAATGGGTACCGTCAGTCCAACAGCTGATAAAAACATCACAATAATCCACACGACTCCAGGCCATCAGTTAATGTCTTATGAAGTGAAAAGCTGTGTGTTTGTAAGAAACATATCCATCAAGATATTTTTATCTTCTGGCTAAAATATGTGTCTTCTATTCATAACATTGCTCATTCTGACGGCACCCGTTCACCGCAGAGGATCCACTGGTGAGCGAGTTATGTAATGGTACATTTCTTAAAATCTGTTCTGATGAAGAAACAAACTCATCTACAAATTTAATGACCAAAGGATGAGTAAATTATAAGCAAATTTAAAATTTTAGGGGAAATATTCGTTTATACAAATGAGAACTGTTTGCATTGCATGATGGTACTATGGTGGTTAGTAGAGTAGCCTGCATCAGATTCATTTCTTTCATTTAATTTTATAGACCTACCGGTATTGATTGTAGCCAGTCATATCTGGAATACATCCTGGGGTCATGCCATAGGTTTCATCTCCAAACACAACTACACCATTAAATCCATATGGATTACCGCGACACTGTTCAGAAACCTTTAATAAAACACACAGTACTTATGTAATAATAACTGTGTAACTGTGACCAGCAATAGCTAATGAAAACGCAGAACTATGTCATTAAATTAATGTTACATGTGTTCTCTTGGACTTTAGTAGTCACGGTCAAAGAAATATCTGCAAAACTTTGCAGATAGTTCATTTGTCTATTGTCAATAGTGTAGCAATGTATGATGCACAGATCACACAGAAACGACTTTAAAAAACAGGTTGCTGTTGGTCAGCACAGCAAATTTTTATAACGTTAAATAAAACATTTTGTCAGAACCTCAAGTAAATTTCAGAATCTTGGGAGAAGATCTCTATTCTAAAAATCAATTATCCAGAGTCATAGCTTAAAAACGCATAATACTTCTGGCATCTAAGTAATACTACAGTACTGTTTCTAATATAAATATGTGGACTAGGATGTAACACGTACAATCTTGCAGACTCTATGTAGTACATTAACAAGGATTTGGTACAATTAAAATGCATTATAATGCCAACCACACCCCAAACCGTCACCAGTCACCCCGCCTTGGGCTCCCCTTTCTTTTGGTCTGCTCCGAAATCCATGGCTAATGCTATGTTTTGAAATATGTACATTGGGATACTTTATTACAGAATTAAAAAAGAAAAAGAAATGAACCGAATGGAAGAGTCTTTTTTAAGGTTTGACAATTATTATAATTTTGCACTAGCATTTTATACAGGTGGTCAGTAGAGTGGATCTCCAGTCATTACTGTGGTTTTGTAAATCCAGAATGACAAAGAGATGATTAATACAATTCTCTCGACTGACTCAAACCACTGTTTGATAATCAATGCAATATGACTTTCATCTTGACTACAACTGCAACACACAAAATGGCTTCATGAATCAGGCCTCAGAAGCAGCGGTAGAGAAGACAAGCAGATAACGCAATCGTTATCACTTTAGTCATTACACAGAGACTAAAAATGATCAACTCAGCTGCGTGGTGAACAGAAAATGTTGACAAATAGGATCATGCGTACGCTATGTGAGACACTGAAAGCAGCGGTAAAAGACAGTTCATTTGCATACATGCATTTAAGAAAAGATTTGCAACAGGCCTACTCTTCCTCCTATTTTGAAAACAAAACTTTTAGGACTTCATGGTTGTATTAAAATGTTACCGTTACGTCTTGGTCACTTGCAAAGGCCATGTTGCATTGTCTATCCGGAAGTATTTGCTTTACGCACAAAATTACGTCATACGTATTGAGGCGTATTTAACTTTTTGCTTAAATGACTTAAATTCATTGTTTTATAACAAAAGAAATCTGTGATATCTTCTCATATTCTAATAAAATAAAATAAATCAAAATTCAAAAAGAAGTGTTTGCCATTGAGTTTTCTCCTACCTTCTGTGTCACGATCTGGACAGTCTTCCATTCCTGTTTAAAAGTTTAGTTTACCTGTACATAACAGAATTTGTTTTTCTCTTATGAACTTATAAAAAGCACACTCGCTTTTATAAAGTTCACTTAAATTATGTCCATTCAGGAAAGATGTTTGTTCTGCGCTGGTCTTCTTGGTTCCTCCCTTATGGTGTGAAATTTGTTGATACATCCTTTCTGACATACAGGAAAAAATATTTCCTCTATCAGCCATAATTTTTAACTCTTTATATCCAACCAGTGTAAAATAAACAGTGCTGCTTGAAATATTCCCAATATTCCCAGAAATATTCCTTTCAGCCTGTTGTCTGTCATTTCTGCAAACAGCAAATGGTTTCCACTGAAGCTGATGCAAATAAAAGGGCTGGGTCTCTTACAGTTCCTGTTTTTGTTCCTCTGAAAAAACCAGTTTTGCATTTATGGTTTTGGTTATGACTAATGAAATGAAGGCGTTACAGCTGACCTTTTATAATCTGTAATACACTCCGTGCGGAGTTGTTCATTTATTACAAATATTTCTTCTCTATTACAGATATTCTTATATAATTTCTGAAAATACAGGTCTATAATCAATAAATAATGTTTAAAACTTAAAAACTTTAATTAGTGTAGCTTGGAGTGAGTTTTGCTCTCTTTGTTCTTTTTCTTAGTTTCACTTTGATTTCAGTGCCACCCAGCTCCACGTCAATCTGATCTAGTCAACCGGGTGATGAAATTAGGTTTCTCAAACTTAAGACATCTTGTGCACAGCACTTCCACATATCAGCCAAATTAGAACTTGTGTTTTTTCTTCTGTTTTAAAAAAAGACTTATTTGTTTTCTCTCCTGACCACTAGAGGTCATTGTGACAGTTAGTTGAGAGGTTAAAAAAAGCTGACTCCAGAGCTGAGAGGAGAGAGGAAGCAATTCAAACAGGATGAAACTGAATGAAAACAGAAAGCTTTCTTCCCCGACTTCATTCACTACTCATCACCTCCACTCAATTTCATGTGTGCAGGGCTTAGAGTTCTCCGGCACCGTGCCGGATCTCCGGCGTGTGGTGTTTGGCTGCGTAAAAAAAGATAGTCCTGCATTTTAAAAAAAACTTGCTGATATCACGTTCGCGTTCATGAGTTCGCCTACCAATGGTATTAGAGGAACACCGCTTTCACTCTCAACCAAACTAACATTACTAGCCATCAGAAGTTTTTGCTCTTATAAACACGAGACGCGCATTATAGCAGAGGAATGGAAAAGAAGCGGCTGCGTCTCGAGCGCGCGACACATTGAAAAAGCTGCGAGGCGCAATGGTCAAAGATGTCTATAGCGCCATATTTACATAGAAAAGCTATTTTAAAAAGCAGCAGAGCTTTGTAAACAGCTCAAAATAATCACGTCATCTCCATAAGAACTATATGACTGCCAGAACAAATTTGCCGGTAATTTTGAAAAGGATATTAATTTACCAGTAAAGACTGTGTGAAAGGGGCTAAACTCTTCCTCTGCATATGCGGTGAGTTTACGTTCATCTGGGAAAACTGTGCGTCATCTCACTAAATTTGTAACGTAAAATGTTAATAAACCTGTGCCTTAAATCATTTATAAACCTTAAATATTTCTAATTATGCGATTGATTGTACATCGGGATTTCAAAATAAAAGTTTCTGACATTGCATGTGGCCAAACATTAAAATGAAATGGATTTAAACTTCCTTGAATCACATGAAACATCACCAGGCCGTTGGCGCCCTCTGCAGGTATTTTTTTTTTTATAATATAAGCATATTACATATATTTTAACAGTGAAACCATGTGATTAACAATAAAACAATGTAATTACTTGGTTTTGATACTTTATTTGAGCCAATTATTATTGCCTTACATTAGTTTATATATAAATATAGTCATATTAAAGCCTGTTTTTCAGCTCATAATTTTCCAAGTGTATGATACAGCTTTCTTTCTTCAGGTCAATTATATATTCATGAAAAAAAATCAGTTTGAATAAGGAAAGCAGTAACTTTGCCATAGCATCCTTTCAAATGTTAAAGTTGCCACAGTCATTGCGTTCGTGGTGTGTGCGCCACTTTATTTGTACCATTTTGTTTTATTAGTTTATTTATCAGGTAGTTTCAAGGAAAATCATTTTCAAATGTTTGTTTGTTTTTTGTTGTTGTTTGTTCGCCAAATAACCCTGTGTATGTGTCCACCCCCGCAACCCCCCAACCCTCGGAAAAAAGTTCAGGCTCAGTATTTGTATTTTTGCTTTAACCACTGTGTGTGTATTTATAGTTTGCAGACTCATTGTTTTACTGGCACTTTCCTACTGTATCAGTTTTTAAGTGATAGTTCACCCAAAAATGTCAATCTGTCATCATTTACTCACTTTCATGTCTTGTGAAGAGAAGTTTGTGTGTGAGATGCACGAAAAAACCAATGAGGTTTGTTTTAGCATGTGATGTGCACATGAGCTTCCATATTTACCACTCTATCTAGTATTTATATAGGAATAAAAGCCTAAATTAAATCCGTTTGTCACATAAAGCGATTATATATCTTCACTAGACTTAAACTTCCTGATTTGTATGATTTCATTTTATGACACCTTTATAACCTTTTTGGATATTCTTATGTTTTGCTTACCTAGACTTTAATTGGAGGGACAGAAACTTCTCAGGTTTGATTTAAAGGGGACCTATTATGCAAAAATAACTTTTATAAGGTGTTTGAACACAGTTGTGTGCCGGCAGTGAGTGAAAACAACCAATAATGGTAAAAATCCGGCCACTCAGTTTTTTTTTTTTACAATCCCATTTTAGGGAAAAAGTCCCGCCCATTTGTGATTGGCTCTGCCCTATTAGAATAAATACATTCTTGAGTGAGAAGCAGGAGAATGCCATTACTGTTTTCTTGCTGTGGCTGCTGGATACAATGTCAGCACCAAAGAGGCATTACAAGTGTTGTGTTTTGAGATGCACCAATGAACATTAGAGTCTTCATAGGCTCCCTCCATCTGAGCCGCTGAGGACACTGTGGTTAAATTTCATTTTCGAAGGAAATCAGTAAAGTCCCCTATATGTTTAGGGGTTGATATCAAAGCTTTGTATGCGAACGTCAGCTCCAGACAAAGTAAGCATCAGGCGTTTGTTTTCCAAATTGCCTTTCTGAAAGAGCTTCTTGGCACTCTGGAAGGCTAATTGCTAAAGCTATTATTTTCTGTGTCTGTTTTCACTGGTATTGCCTTCACGTGCTACCAGAATGATCATAAATAGGAATGAGGTAGTAAAAAGTTGCCTATGAAAGCAATGTGAAGTTGACTGCTTGAATTTGCCGAGCTCAATCATTAATCACAAGTGGGACTTATAAAGTTTGTAATAGCACGCAATGGCACATGAGACCAGCTATTTCCTTATTTTTATCGCGACGTGCTCCTCGTAATAATAAATGCAAATTTATTATGCGCAGTACAATCAGATGAGTGACTTTTTAACTGAGTATGTTTTCTGTAAAGATAACAGGCTTGTACTAATATTGGAATGTTTATTTGCAAAGGCTAGCAATGGTATTGACGATAGTCTTTTGCATTTACAATAATGAATGACACCTTGTATTGTCATTTTGTAAGTGTTATTTATTTAAAGAGTACAGTAAAGAAAGTTAGAATTATAGAATTTTATAAAGCAATACAGAGAGTTAGCGTTATAAAAGTTTATAAAGTTTTCAAAGACTGCTTAAAGGGATAGTTCACCCCAAAATTAAAATTCTGTCATTAATTACTCGCCCTCATGTCATTCCAAACCTGTAAAACCTTCATTCATCTTCGGAACACAAATTAAGATATTTTTGATGAAATCCAAGAGCTTTCTGACCCTCCATAGACAGCAATGTAACTGAAATGTTCCCAGGCACAGAAAGATACGTACATCTTGGGATTCTCGATAATGGCGCCTAGGGTGACGCGGAGGAGAAGAATTGTTGAATAAAGTCTATGCAGAAAGTATTCTCGTAGCTTCATAAAATTACAGTTGAACCACTGATGGACTGTTTTAACGATGTCCTTACTACCTTTCTGTGCCTTGACCATGGTAGTTACCTTTGCTGTAAATCGAGTTTCAAAGAGATCTCGGATTTCATCAAAAATATATTAATTTGTGTACCGAAGATGAATGAATTTGGAATGGCATGAGGGTGAGTAATTAATGATGACAGAATTTTCATTTTTGGGTGAACTGGCCCTTTAAGTTTACAGAAATAGACTATATGCTACATAAACAGAAAATAAGTGTTATTTATCTTATTAATCAAATCACATTTCACAATAATCAGATGCTGACTGGATGCTTTTTCTCTTTTTAATGGTGAAGCTGTTCTCCCCTCTCTTCTTACTTTTTTTCTTCTTTCCCTTTGGATGCACACGTTTCTCTTCATAACGTTCATCTCTGTTCATCAGTTCATTGCCGTTGCCTCCCATGCCATCAGGCGCTATGAATCCTGGAGACACCCCTACATCAAGAAGGTGGCCTTTTTGTTATTGAGTCTTGAAACAAACAATATCAAGATAGAAGTATTTCATGTTGCATTTTGATAATTCAAAGTTTTTAGACATTTCTAACCATCTGTGAATGTTAGGCTGTCAGCACCCAAAGCATCTGCGGTTGCGGAGAAGCCTGCAGTTGCACTTATTTGTCCATTCACAGCAAATGACTCCTGCACTTGACCAGCAGCTTAGAAAACATGGAATGGATAGAAACTATGTTTACCATAAAAACACATACACAATATCATACAGTAAAAGATTTGGATGCATTGAAGAGTCATTATGATAGTAACACTTTACAATTTGTTAAAGTCCCCCTGCGGTGAAAATCAAGTTTTTTATGTTGTTTATATGTCTGTGTGGTGTTTTTAATATGCTTTTAGACAAACCATGTGCCAATCCATTAATCAACACCATTGCTGAGTATTTTCTCCTTAAAACTGTGGTTTCCCAATGGCACTCCCAGAAATGTGGCTTGAAACAGCCCTCGGTTTGCTACGTCACAAACCAATAACCAATCACGTCAAGGGATCGATTCCTATCACTAGCGTGCAAAATATACCAATACCAGCACAAAACCAAAAATAATTTAGAGCAAAAAACCCATGAAGCTGTGGTTTAATGTGAATTTAGAACTGCTAACTTGCATTATAACCCGCGGCAACAGTGTAAAAGTAGGCCAGAGTCAGACCCACCTCTCCTGCATCGGTGTCTGCACTTCACTCGCGTATGCGCTCGG
This sequence comes from Tor tambroides, assembly GCA_021397915.2. NCBI lineage: Eukaryota > Metazoa > Chordata > Actinopteri > Cypriniformes > Cyprinidae > Tor > Tor tambroides. The sequence goes on along the minus strand of JAFVLL020039016.1, from coordinate 318 downwards.
GCGCGAATTAAGAATCACAAACAGCTGCATTCAGTCTTAATGGCATTTTAGGACACAACATCGTCAAGTAAGTAACTTTAACGAATGTTACAGTATTCACTGTAGTTGTCCACTAGTAAAAACATAGTTTTATCAGTCATTATCCGTGTATGCCATTGTTTTGCGTCTACTACAGTTCAGTGGATCAGGAGGCGCTGGCTGCTGCGACTGAGTGGAGGCGGGACTAATTTGCATATTCATAGATCCGCGTATAGTAAATGAGGCAAGGGTGTAGAGTTACATTCAAGCTATTTTAAGGCATGAGAAAATTATTTTCAC
>JAFVLL020039015.1:0-16585 GCA_021397915.2 Tor tambroides | reverse complement strand
GTTTTTTGTTTTTGTTTTGTTTTGTTTTGTTTTCCAAAAATTTTAAGAACTTGGCACGCGTTTTAAACTAGATTTTTCCTTTTCTTTATCTTGGATGCTCTTATTTGTTTTTGACCCTTAAAGAGATTTGTGATTATGCGAAGAGAAAGATCTCAGTCCAATCCTGTAAAAATAAAAAAAACTGCACAAAACATTTTGAATGTGTAATTTTGTGACTGTCAGTTGGGTTTAGTATAATACAGTCAAGCAACTCTAACACTGTTGGTCAGTATTCAGCAAACAATTCGTTGCCATGTACACATTCTCTTTCACATGGGCCCCGCAGACCCACAGATCCTTGTAATCAATGCCCTCTGTCTGTTTGGCTCCAAGCAGAGACGACTAAAACTGAACTTCAGTTCACCTCTGCCTACTAGGATAATGTTGCTTCCATGGGATCCTGTTATTTTTTAGAGTATTCTCAGTGGTATATTACAGTGGTACAGGCTGTGCTGAGCGAAAGACCAGATATAAAATGGCCAATCATCTCCATTAATCGCCCCCGAGTGGATGCACTGTTCGTGCCACAGCAATTCAATGCCTTCTGAACAAGAGAATCTGTTCTGAAAAAGAGGGACACCACTGTCAGAGAGAGAAACGACGAGCTGCTGAAATGCTTTCCACTTAACTTGATGCGTTTAATGAGTTTTTTTCTCATTTTAACTTAATCTTTGATTATCTGAGGCACATGTCGGCTGATCATAACACATTAGGTTTCTACATTAGGAGCATTCTTTATTAGTTTAACTGGAAAATCCAACATTGATCCTGCTATTATTTACTCATATACACTCACAGCTTTTATTACTGAAACAAAACACTGGGTATTTTTGGAGAGTCCCTACACAGCTCTTGATAATGAGCATATCTGCTAGGTTCCAAAAAGTCACATAAAAAGACCATAAAAAGTGGTCAGTATTATAATATGACATCTTCTAAAGTCAAACAATTTTGTGTGAGGGAAATTTATGTTATACTTCTTCCATTCTCAAATTCAGGGGACTTTGGTGTATGAATAGCTAATTACAAATCTGTCAATTAAATAATTACAAGTCTGTTAGTCTTGTGAAAAAGAAGTACACTTTAACATACTTTAAAAAAAGGAGTTATTACTGAAATAAAATGTTAAAAGAATATACAGTTATGGAAAAAATTAAGAGACCGCTTGAAAATTTTCTGAATTTTTATGTCTGCGTAAAAGGTCATTTTTGTTTTATTCTGTACTGATGACATTTCTTCCTAATTTTAAATAAAAATGACAATTTTTAGATCATTTAAATCACTAAAAGACAATTGGTCAAAATAACAAAAAGATGCCATATTTTCAGACATGTTTATATTCATTTTTAGGCAACGCAATACCAGTGTTTTAACTTCAGATTAGAAGAGTTAAGACATCAATATTTGGTGGAATAGCCATGAATTCAATTTTTTTTCTATAGCTGTACTGAAGTGTGAACTGAATGTGTTTGGGCTGTTGATCCTTTGATTCTTCAACTGCATGTTCATTGCAATGAAATTTAAAAGCATTGTAGTTTAAATTAGTATTAAATGCAATTAGCTGAACTTAATATTTCTTTCAACCCACTTAAGTTGTTCCGAAATACATATTTGTGTAATTTCATTATACTTAATAATAATACTTCTATTGTCATTGAAATAAGGTTAAAGTGGACTGTCGAATGTACCAACAACAATTCATGTTAAACTAAAATATTCCTTATTTCTACTGAAACTTGCATGTCATGAATTTAAACATGTTTTAATTACACATTTACTGTATAAAGAAGGAGCTGCAACTTAATGCATTTAAATATATTAACTTATAATGTAATATTGAATAACACACTACAGTTCAGTAACGTCAAGTACTTTACATATTCTTTAGTATGTTATTAAATGCATAATCAGTAAAAAGAAATTTTAGTTTTTTTCAAGTTTTAAATATTATTGGAGTACGTTTTACAAGGAAAATACTATCTTAGTCTTTCTGCTGCAAAAGTGTGTTATATTTCTTCTTTTTCTTTTTCTTTTAAACATAATGATTTAAATTTTACTTTAAAATAAAACTTTACATAGGCCAACTTTACAAAGTGCATTATATAACAGCATTATATTATCTGAACACAGCTTTTGGAAAAAAATTTTTTTTTTTTTTTTTAAGATTTGAAGCATTCAATAACATTAAGTGTACTTCTTTTTCACAAACGAGAGCACTTCTTTTATGATTGGGATTTTATGATTTTGAGACCTTGACAGACATGGTCATTATGCATTTGAAAAAAAATCAACTTTTGTGCTCCACAAAAATAACAGCATATGGTGTGGAACGGCATGAGTGTGAGTAAATAATGCCAAATTTTAATTTTCGGGTGAGGTTTTCTTTTCAGTGTTGACTTTGTGTTTTCTGGACTGGCGACAAGCCCAGAGTGCAGCTGAGTGTCTGTAGCTGCTTTAGTGGCTGACTGTGAAATACGATGTTTGAAATTATTTTCTGACCTCTTGGTACGCACTGTAAATGACAGCATGGTGTCGCTGGCCTGTTCTTCACAACAGATGTTTGGCTCCTGTGTTTAGTGCCAATTAGAAACATCCTATTGACTCCCATTTGAAGCAAAACATTCATTTGAGTCTTAAAATATGATTATTTTGTTTGCTCTAGCTCTGAAAACTCTTGCTGTAGCCCTCTGGTCCTTCATCATCTTCTGAGGTATAATTTGCAGCTTTTTAGGTGATCATTATATGCAGAAAAGCATTATATGCAGATGATTTCACATCGCAGATGAAAATTACAGAGCTTCTTCTATGTTGCTCTGGATAAGAGGTTGTGTTAAATGCCTTGAATGCAAATGTACTGTATATCTATATTTCCCCAGACTCATAACTGCTATGCATGCCATTTCATTTCCTTAGGGGGAAGTTGTTTTTTCTGTACATATAAGACAAATTTTCGCAAGAGAGAAAGTTAATGCTTCTCAGCTGTCAGATGAGTCAGCCTGGTTTTAAATATATGGAAATGGTTGCAAGTTGTTTCAGGCTCTGCTTGCCTCAAACTTTAAACTTGATCACTCACGCAAAATGTGACTTTATCCTGATTACCTCAAAACTAACCCAATTAATCTAGTTATTCCAAATAACGGCATTGCTCACATCACCTCATTAAATTTCTTCTCTCTACTTCTGAGCAGAAACTCTTCAGAATATATTTTTAAACATATCTATGGTATGTTACACTTCTTGTTGCCAATATCTATCTCTTGCTTCACAAATTATTCAGTGATGCTTATCACTCTTCGAATATGATATGAATTCATTTTAAGGTTATTGCTGCTATCCAAGGCCCTATTTATAACAACCCTCATTTTCAACCTCCTTCTTGTGGGAAAGCAGCAATGTTAAATCTTTTAAAGACCTTTTGTGGTTCACGCTTGCCACTCAGGCAGTTTAAGGCATTTTCTTTCCTTATCCTTGGTCTAATCCTGGAATAGCTTGTTTAAAATCTAATCAGCAAGGATTTATTTTCCAGTTATACAACATCATGTTGCCTCATAATGTTCTTTGGATCTACTGTTCGAAAGTTCGGGGTCAGTAAGATGTTTTTAATGTTTTTGACAATAAGTGAAATATTAATACAGTTCAAAATAACTGTTTCCTAACAGAATTTACTTTAAAACATAATTTATTCCTGTGATAGCATAGTTTAACTGTCAGCAGCCGTCACTCCAGTTTTGCAGCTATAAAATCAGTAATCAAATTATTTCAATAAGCCATTGGACAAACTTCACAAGCAGCTCATTTTACATTTTAAAGCACAACCTGCAGTGATAAATATAAGGCAAAATGGCATATAATACTAAATACAAGCCCTAATGACCGTAATGTAACAAGATCCAGCCTCAGTATGACCGCAGCATGTGGCTTTTGTAAGTCGATATGTGAATAAAACCTTGCAATGCAATGCATTTTAAGGTTGTCTGATCTATAATAAATTATAAGCTACTATTTAGGCACTTAAATGCATATTTAAGAAATAAATGTTCAAACTGGAGCTCTGTAAAATAAATCAAAAACTTAAAAAACAAAAAATAATTAAAAAAAAAAACATAATATTTTTGCAGATATTTAGAAAACATGCTAAGTTCATATTCTTGTTTCTCCTAAAAGCAATGCTACAGTCAGTTATTCTACTTTGAAATGTGTATTCCGTGTTGGAATGTCTTTTTTTGTTTTGTTCTGTCTGACTCCACCCACTGCCAGTTTAACCAATAGTATTTCAACACCCAGGTTGCCAGTTGGTGGAAAACAGCGTATTGCAGCATGGAAGCCAGCAAACAAACTGAGTCAGAGATCGCAAATTCTACCCGACCTAAAAAGCCTCAGCATCCATCTAAAAAGCTTTATGACCAAAGGCATATTAAAGGGGTGGTTGACTGTTTTTTTTTTTTCTAGGCTTGATTGTGTTTATGGGGTGCAATCTAACATGTGTTAATGCTTCGTTTGTTAAAAAAAAATGCATTATTTGTCACATAATTTACCTTTATTTCACACCGCTTTGTCCCTTGTCTAATAAATGCGCTGATCATTTCCTGCTTTTATGAACCCCCTCCCTCAGAAATACACGATGGGCTCTGATTGGTTAGCTGGCCCAGTGTGTTGTGATTGGCTAAAGCGCCTCCAGTGCATGTCTAAACGTCCCGCCTCTCACCTCAGCGGCATGTGCTCCGGTTGTATTGTAAACAATGGCGTTGTCTATATTGCTTATCAATTTGAGCCAGATTGAGACGCAGAGGATATTAGTGAAGAGGATCGTGCAGAACCTGTGCAAGCACGGCTCTTAATGGTAGGCCTATGTTTTTTGTTTGTTGTTGTCTCATACTTTTAGATACGCTGTTATTATGCTACTGCTTATGTTAGCTTTTAATATACGGTTTTATCATGATTAAAGCTCTAATACAGTACGGCAACCGCACGTGCGTCCATGTATAATGCTTCTCATAGCTATGTGAAAATATGTGTATAATTGGAACAGTTCATTGTTGGAGCTGAGCTGAATGAGAGAGAGAGAGAGAGAGAGAGAGAGAGAGAGAGCCTGCGTCCAAATGTGCATACTATCCATCCTAAATTCTATGTGATATTAGTAAATTTCAATACTATTTAGGGCAGATAGGGTGGATAGTATGCACATTGGGACGCAGGGAGAGAGAGAGATGCAGAGCAGAGCGTGTGCAGAGCAGGGCGACACGAGGAACAGGATTGAGAACCGCTGCTTTAGAACATTGATTTTGAAATATGTAAATCCATTAGAATCGTTAGAAGACAGAATCGCGATTCATATATGAATAGATTTTTACATGCACCCCTAGTTTTCTTTGTCTTCTCTAAAGCAGCGCAGCATGGCCACGCATGGCCTGGCTTCTTTGCATGTTCCCGAGGGCGGGGTTTATCTGGGTTTATGATGTCACTAACCCGGAATTATTTTGTTGTAGTCCCTTACCAGCTGTTCGCTGTAGGCGATGCTATGCTAATTCTGTAAAAGACAATTTCTCCCTTTGCACTGAACTTCGAGCTTCGTAACTTTGCAGATGTTGTTTATGCTCACACAGCTACATTACACACTAACAAAAGTTAAAAAGGTGAAATCGTATTATAGGACCCCTTTAAAATACAGATAAATCAAATCTACAACTTACAGTGTGTAAAGCTTGTTGCTAACCAACTGCACTCGTTCCTGTTGCATGTCCTCAATCTGGCAACCTGGCAATCTGGCGAGTGTGAGGAGGAGGCAGCAGGAGAGAAACGCTCTCCAGTATTTTAAATTTAGACTGCAGTACCCATTTCAACCACTAGCCATCAATACGTACTACACTTTTAACAAATAAATGAAGGAAACATGAAAATGTTTTGCATCAAGTGATATGTGTACAGTACTTTGTCAGTTGAAGCGTCTGCACCAATGAGCTCACTCTATTATAAACCAATGAAACTGAATGTGAGCAGAGTGACATGTGTTGCCCCGCCCCATTTCCCAGAATGCATTGTGAAGTACCAGGGATGCTCAAACAAACAGAGCAGTGTTTTGATAGCACCACAACCTGCGCACGGCTTGCATTTTTCTCCGCTATTAAGCTGGGATACGAGAAAGTATGGAAAAATGACACACATCACCTTTAATTCCTCTGCAGGCAGATACTTTAGCACTTGAATCACTTCAAGTGTGTCACAAGAGTGCTATTGTATGTTTCTTATTCTCCAAACATTTTCCCCCAGGGAGACCTGGGTACTGTTTGACAACTACTGATACGTGAGGTTATACACGTCAAGCTTTCTGACTTGAATAATTATGTTTACAGCAACTTCTGAAAGCTGATTTTCTGTTCAGAATAACAAATTTGAGAGAAAAGACAATCATTCTGCTACTCCCTGCAATGACTGGCAGATAAACACAGCTGCATGAATCTACATTTTGGAAAGCATCTTTTATCTAACACAGCTGCACAACTGAGATAAAACACATTACAACTTGAAAATTTATGAAAATTTCCCTTCAACTTAGCACTAGCCACCCATTTTTGAAAAATGGGAAAAAGAAAAGTTATAGAGGTGGAGCAAGTATTTTTATTATTAAGCTACATTTTTTACATTTCAGTTTTATTCGTTTATTTTTTGGAGAACCAAGTAAAATATGTTGCAAGTAAAACAACATATTAAAAAAGTCCATTTTCATTTCATGTCGACTTTGAGGAAAAGCCCAGAATATGACAACTGCGAAGATGTTGTGTTTTTCAAATTATATAACATCTTTTCATCTGAACATTTAAGAGAAATGTCATGTTTAGGAATGACATTTGGTGATTCAGACAAATAGTTAAGAGTGAAATTGCTAAGTTGTTTACTTACACAGGAGGTGAAGAGTGTTTCCTAGCAAACGGCTTCTGTAAAAGCTTTTATACACAGCAAATAAGTAAAAGACAAAAGGTCGCCAAATGACAAAATGGTATGCTTGGTCAGCCCAAAATTGTCATGTGACCTATCAAAATCAAGGAGGGTTATAATGCCAAGGTAATCTCAACGGAAGTTGCTTGGCTGGTGCATGACCCTGGAAGAATGCCAACTGAAAATTTCCCTCTTTGCTCATTTACACTTTGTAAAAACTATGTGAAAAAGAACTGGGGACTGTCAAAACACACTATAATAATAATATAATCAAATATTATTAGCCATTATAATATAGTCAAATATTTGCTTTAATATAATTCATTTAATATACTTTAAATCCTTACCAATTTTTAGAATACACCACTAATTTTGAACAACCGTCAACAGAGAAAGATGCTGTCAAACCTCATCAGAATGAGAAACACGTGTCAGGTCGTCCTGTAGTGGGCAGCAAAACTCTTTTCAGCGCTATCTTAGGCAGATGCCATGGCCTTTAATGAATTGCATGAGAGACATTAATCATAACATACTCAGTTTTCATTCTCTGTATAGGTCTCGCACTCCTATAATCATTTCTATAAAAGTGATCACCACAATATGAAAGTACTGTCATCATGTGTTCATCCTCTCAAACCTGTATGACTTTCTCATATATGTCAAATATATATAGAGATATATGAATATATAATTCTCCGAAGATATATTGTGTTTTAAAGTCTACAATTTTACTTCTCAAGGGCAGTAAATGACACGAAAAAAAAATGTTTTTTTGGATGAACTATCCATTAACTTTGCACTGTACTGTAGGCTATTGTTTGCATGTTTCAATGCACAGCATCAGTGTATAACTGGAGGCTACGGACGTTTGCTTGAAGAAACCCTGACACATCAGGGTCATTGCTAAACATCAGCGTGTATTGATGGGGTCAGCCAGTACCATTAATAAAGCTGGCCCGTATGTGTCAAGAATTTGATCTGTTCTAGTAAATTAGTAAAAAGATGTTTTTCTTCAGGTGTCATATCCCTGAAAAACCCCTACTCACACTGACAGTGGCTTGCTGGTATCTACTATACATCTCTAATTTCTTCGCAGTTTTCTGTGAGAAAAACCCTGCATCCTGCCTAGTGGGTATTTTTTGTATCCAAATCTGTCAAGCGTGTAGGTAAGGAAGTGACGTCACTTGAAGCTGACTGTCTTTATGTTGTTGTTAAGCAGGTGTCTGGGGTTATTTTGAACTGCTAGGGAAATGAATTTACTGAAAGTCGCTGGTTTTCTCATAAGCACGCCGAGGATCATAACACAACACACTTTCTTTGTTAAAATCTGTTGAGATAGTATCTGATGGTGTGTTTTACACACTTGAATGAAAGTGCTTTTGTTATGATTTTGCTGTCTGCTGAATCAGTACACTAAATGCCATAGCAGTACCATTTTTTTTTGCATACTGGATCATTGAATAGTCCAGAAATATGGTAATCATTTAGTGCTATGTTATATATCACAGGACATTTTTTATAAGGATACGGTGTTCAAGAATTCAGTTTACCTTCAGCTTTACCTTCAGCTTTCCTTTAAATTGGAATGAAGTGAAAAGTCACACAACTATGTAAAAATCATATGTTGTTTCAAAATAATGAATGGCAAATAATATTTAAAGCAGCTGATGACTCATGAATGTAAATTCCCTCGGTCGAACACATGCCCTACTGACAGCCGTGTTTGCCTTCAGTCAGCATGTGTGACGGGCAGAAAGGGAATGCTAAAACAAACGCATGATGAAAAGGTGGTTGCAGAGAAAGGCGACAGCAGGAAGTCTACGATCACAGATGCTATAGTGCCCTTGGATAGATGAGAGCAGAGGGCCAGACTCTACCACATGAGGGTCCCTTTAACCACAGGCCACTAACCATTCGGTTTGAAGCCGCTTCTGCTCTTGGAGGAATGAAAGTGATCCGCTGAGGAACAAGCTCTTTTAGTACCGGAAAAAATATGGATGTACTGGATGGCGTTACCACATCAGTGATCAAAGTCTTGTCTATGTGGCAAGAGAACAGTCTGCTCAGTTCTCCTCGAGATCTAATATTCAGAATTTAAGAATAGGCTTCCTTCAGTTCATGAATCTTTAGTTCACTGAATTGGCTGAATCAACATATAGAAATTGAACTGAAACAAAAGTTGTAATTCAAAATTGCAATCCAGCGCAAACATTAAAAAGTATAACAACAACAATAATAATAGTGTTGTTGTTATGCATATTTTTATTTATGCTGATTAACTTACCTTAAATCCAATATTAACAATAAATACAAAACAGATTTGAATTAAATTCAAAATTGCAATCCAGAACAAACAGTAAAATGTACGACATAAATATGAAACTAATAATAATATTTATATAATATATTAATATATTAATATATAGTAATATTATATATAATATTATATATTAATTATATAATATTAAAATATATAATATAATATATATTATATTATATATAATAATATAATAATTTTATAATTATTTATATATAATATAATATATTATTATTATTATTATTATTATTAAGCTAATTTGTTTAAGCTAGTTAACTTCATGTTACTTCAACTTAAATCCAGTATTGAAAATGAACACAAAACAGATTTTAATTTAATTCAAAATTCAGAATTACAATATAAATATAAACTACAAATAATATAAAAAATAAATATAAACTAATCAAAAACATTTTTAAAAAATAAATTATTATTAGTATTATTATTGTTGTTGTTGTTGTTGTTGTTTTATTATGACCATTATTTATTTAGGCTGATTAACTTCAAATTACCACAACTACCAATTTACCAATATTTTCATATTTTTACCAATACATTAATTTTCTCATACAGCACCACAACATGTCTACCAGATAGTTTCAAGTGACTTTGGGGGTGGGGGGGGGTTGTTGAGATCAAAAGTGTTCTTTCACCATGGTCCATAAAAGTAAATTTATTATTTACTAATATTTTATATTATATTACTAAATTTATCTATAGTTGCCGTTCAAAACACTGATTACTAAGATCATCTAAAATTCTGGAAATGCCCCGTATGTTGCATTACAACATGTTTACATGTAATTTGCAATGTGATGGCAATGTGTGATGGCAATGTGTTATTTACAGCAGTTATATAAAATTCTTAGAATTTCATCCATTTTAATCTTTCTTCCTTAAATTTAAATTGGAATGAATGCATTTTTTTTTCTGGCTGAATCCAGATTCAATTCGGAAAGTGGTGGAATTTGAAAGGTATTCTCGATTCACTTCTGGTGCAGTCCTGAAACTCCCAAACCTGACGAGTTCTCTACAGTTGGAATGCAAATCAGATGTCAAAGGGCATTTGTCGATGTCAGTAGATGTGTTTTCACCAGCGCTAAAGACAGGAAGTAGCTCTTCTCGTCAGCACATTTCATTTTCATTTTCTGTCTGTCTCGCATTTCCCTTTTTTGTCAAGAGCTTATGAGAATCTGACGGCTATAACAAATGAAGCACGCTTGAGTAAAACTTTGATGTAAAAGACTGATGAACAACATCCTGAGAGAAGATCTTCTGAATAACTCAAAGTCTCAAGCTACTACTTCATAATAAAAACATATTACTTATGATAATACTCAGTGACAGATTAAAATTGCTCATAACCTTACCAATCAAGCCCCAAAAAGTGTTTGCCTTTTTTATGCAAGCAGAAAAGATGCTCTCTGAACTGTGCATAAACTTTGCAATCTTTTTCACATTTTAAGGCATCACTTGTCATTCACATCTTAAATCTGTTTGTTTCTCAGTTCCTCACGAAAAGCTGTTTTATGGTAATAGATGCTTTTAGTGTCTAAGCGCGTATTGTTTAATATTTGGCATGACAGAGGAAAATTTGCATAATGTAAAAAAAAAAAATTTCATGATGAGAAATTGAGATTAGATCAGGCATGTGTGTGTGTGTGTGTGTGTGTGTGTGTGTGTGTGTGTGTGTATATATATATAACGTCTGTGGATGACATTGTCAATGTGGGACTGCATTACATCCTGCCACACCTTGACAAACCTGGGAATTACGTAAGGATCTTATTTGTGGACTTCAGCTTGGCCTTCAATACCATCATGCCTGACCTTCTCTCAGACAAACTCACACAGCTCTCTGTGCCCACCTCCATCTGTCAGTGGATCACCAGCTTCCTGACAGACAGGCAGCAGCTAGTGAGGCTGGGCAAACTCACATCCAGGACTCTCACCATCAGCACTGGCGCCCCTCAGGGATGTGTTCTCTCCCCACTGCTCTTCTCCCTCTACACAAATGACTGCACATCTAAAGACCCCTCTGTCAAGCTCCTGAAGTTTGCGGACGACACTACAGTCATCGGCCTCATCAAGGACGGAGACGAGTCTGCTTACAGACAGGAGGTTGAGCAGCTGGCTGTCTGGTGCAGTCACAACAACTTGGAGCTCAACACGCTCAAAACAGTGGAGATGATAGTAGACTTCAGGAGGAACCCCCCTGCACTCCTACATAACACCCCCATTTTTAACTCATCAAACCTCCATCCGTACATAGGACATATGCACATTCACAGTTCTGTCTATGGACATTTTTTCTTTTCTGTATATTTTTATTTTTATTACTGTTGTTATTTATAATTTATTGTCTATTCTCTTCATTATTAGTGTTTTTATTACCTTAATTATATGTTGTCTGTGCTATGTTTGTACTTCTGTACTGGAAGCTCCTAACACCAAGACAAATTCCTTGTGTGTGTAAACACACTTGGCAATAAAGCTCTTTCTGATTCTGATTCTGATTCTGATATATACACTCTTAAAAATAAACGTGCTTCACGATGCCATAGTAGAAGAACCTTTTTGTCTAAATGGTACCATAAAGAACCTTTAACATCTGAAGAACCTTTCAATTTCACAAAAGGTTCTTTGTGGTGAAATAAGATTATAAAAAGGTAAGAAAGAGATTGTTCTTTAAAGAACCTTTGATTGAATGGTTCTTTGTGGAACCAAAAATGGTTCTTCTATGGCATTCTATATATTTAAATGTTCTAAATACTTTTTTAACCAAAATGACTATTTGAAGATTTAAAAAAAAAAAATAATTAAAAATCATTTTCTTGGTCTTTGAAGTACATTTTTCAATATACAGTCAGGTCCATAAATATTGGGACATCGACACAATTCTAACATTTTTGGCTCTATACACCACCACAATGGATTTCAAATGAAACGAACAAGATGTGCTTTAACTGCAGACTGTCAGCTTTAATTTGAGGGTATTTACATCCAAATCAATTGAACGGTGTAGGAATTACAACAGTTTATATGTGCCTCCCACTTGTTAAGGGACCAAAAGTAATGGGACAACTGCTTCCCCTCAGCTGTTCCATGGCCAGGTGTGTGTTATTCCCTCATTATCCCAATACAATGAAGCAGATAAAGGTCAGAGTTAATTTCAAGTGTACTGTTGCATTTGGGAATCTGTTGCTGTCAACTGTCAAGATGAGATCCAAAGAGCTGTCACTATCAGTGAAGCAAGCCATCATTAGGCTGAAAAACAAAACAAACTACATCAGAGAGATAGCAAAAACATTAGGCGTGGCCAAAACAACTATTTGGAACATTCTTAAAAGAAGGAGGCAGCACTTGCATTGAGCTCAGCAACACCAAAAGACCCGGAAGACAAGGAAAACAACTGTGGTGGATGACAGAAGATTCTTCCTGAGTGAAGAAAACACCCTTCACAACAGTTGGCCAGATCAGAACACTCTCCAGGAGGTAGGTGTATGTGTGTCAAAGTCAGCAATCAAGGAAGACTTCACCAGAGTGAATACAGAGGTTCACCACAAGATGTAAACCATTGGTGAGCCTCAAAAACAGGAAGGCCAATTAGAGAGTTTGCCAAGCGACATCTAAAAAAGCCTTCACAGTTCTGGAACAACATCCTATGGACAGATGAGACTAAGATCAACTTGTACCAGAGTGATGGGAAGAGAAAGAGTATGGAGAAGGAAAGGAACTGCTCATGATCCTAAGCATACCACCTCATCAGTGAAGCATGGTGGTGGTAGTGTCATGGCGTGGGCATGTATGGCTGCCAGTGGAACTGGTTCTCTTGTATTTATTGATGATGTGACTGCTGACAAAAGCAGCAGGATGAATTCTGAAGTGTTTCGAACGTATCTGCTCATATTCAGCCAAATGCTTCCAGAATTCAGTGAACTAACTACAGTGCAGATGGACAATGACCCAAAGCATGCAAGCAACCAAGAGAGAGTTTTGAAGGAAGAAGTGGACTGTTATGCAATGGCCAGTCAATCACCTGACCTGAATCCGATTAGTCACTTGCTGAAGACAAAACTGAAGGGAAAATGCCCCAAGAACAAGCAGGAACTGAAACGGTTGCAGTAGAGGCCTGGCAGAGCATCACCAGGGATGAAACCCAGCGTAAGTATGTCTATGCGTTCCAGACTTCCAGGCTGTAATTGACTGCAAAGGATTTGCAACCAAGTAAAAGTGAAAGTTTGATTTATGATTATTATTCTGTCCCATTACTTTTGGTCCCTTAACAAGTGGGAGGCACATATACAGACTGTTGTAATTCCTACACGTTCACCTGATTTGGACGTAAATACCCTCAAATTAAAGCTGACAGTCTGCAGTTAAAGCACATCTTGTTCGTTTCATTTGAAATCCATTGTGGTGGTGTATAGAGCCAAAAATGATAGAATTGTGTTGATGTCCCAATATTTATGGACCTGACTGTATAAGCCTAAATTGTAAACAAATTCTATTTGAGTGTGTGTGTGTGTGTGTGTGTGTGTGTGTGTGTGTTTATAGTGTATATATATATATATATATATATATATATATATATATAAATTTTGAAATGCATGGTCATAATATTGGTAAGATGTTGAAAATATATTTAAATATTATATATATATATATTCCTCATTGTCCATTTTTAATCTATTTTTAATCTAAATATATTTTAAATATTTTTTATATTTTATAGTCACAAATATATTTGGCAGAAACCGTTGTATTTGTCAGCAAGTATGGAGTGTTTAATTCTGCAAATGTGTGAATGGTTAATGTCTGTGTATGCAAATTGAAAAGTTTTACTAAGCACTGCCCAAAACCTTTAAGTGATACACTTGAGATCCTGCCCTCAAAAGGACACTCTGAGGATTGTGTGGTTTGGTCTGTGTGCCTCTACGGCTGTTGATTAAATGAAGATGTCACCCTTGTCTCTGTCTGAGGACATTTCTATTCCCTCCTGTCATTTATTGTGCCGAAACGGATTTGTCCATCATTATAATGGCTCTGCAGAGGCAACAGCCACAGTAGGTATAAAGAGTGTGTTTTTCTCGACAGGTTCTTTGGCCTTTTAACTAACGCTAAGATTAGTTTCAGCTTAATTTGAAGCCTTCACAAGACCTCATGAAAATCTGAGCACCCAGCTGCATTTTTCTGAGACAGAGGGTCAATGACACATTTCACACATTTCTTGATAATTTATTGAAAATGTATTGATTATTTACATTATGACTTGATAATTTATTGAAAAAAATATTACAATTGCAACAGACTTACATACTTGTTCTGATGATTTGTTTTTGTTTTTTGAGGGGCATAATAAAAAATGACAAAAAAAAATTAAAAATGTATAGTTGATGTAACTAAGTCTGAAATTCTTGGGGGAGGAGAACCTTTATAAAGTACTTTGTTATAATATAATATAATATAATATAATATAATATGTATTATTTATTTATTTCAAATAAATGAGATTTGCTTTTAAATATAAAAAATTAAAGTTAAAAAAGGTCACAGAGAAGATCCCTGTAGACCTTTCTTGTTCATTGATTGATTGATTGATTAATATTTCTAAATAAATAATAAATAAATAATAATAAAAAACATGACATTTGTAGCATGATTTTTTAAGTATATGGCATTTGACAGTATTTTTTTAAAAACACTTGCAAAACATATTCGATATGATTAAAACATGTAAAAGCAAAAAAATAGATAAATAAATAAATAAATAATAAATAAAAATATTTTAAAAATGATTATGATTATACCAACTGGCATTTTAGTAACTAAATAAAACATTTGTTGAAGATACTTTGATGAATGCGTGAATGCAATGCTTTTCTAAGAAAGGAAAATGATTTAGATTGTTTTAGACATCCATTATTAACATTTGCCTTTACATAAGCCATAAATAATAACTGTTGAGATGATGAAGTCTGCTGATTTGTTGGAAATACTAGCACGGTCCTTACAGGGTCTTCAGTCCTCCCTCTGAGTACCTCAGAAACCTCTGACCACACACTGACAGCCCACCATCCTGTTGTCGCTTAGAAGGAAGTAGGACGTTAAGTAAAACTTGACTAAAGCATATTGCCTGAAAATAAATGTAAAAACATGTAAACTTTGCTAGCAGATGGATGTCCTACTACAGCAAGAAAACCCAGGCAGAGAGATATTACAGTAAACGGCGGGTAGTTTCCCTGACAGGAAGTCATCTTAACAGGTATGGGAAATGACCTCTTAACACTCTTAACACACTTAGCACACAAATATGAGCTTCAGTGTTTGGTAGTTTACACTAGACCGAAGACCTGCTGTGTTGATGTGTGAGTGTCAACAAGAGGGAAGAGCATGAAGATTTTTGTGTTTCTGTTTCCTCAGTTTAACTTCTCTGCCCCCAAGGAGGAAGCATATTTCAAAATGCTGAGTGAGGACGAGCTGCTCGCCTGCAGAATGAAAGAGACCCACTTGAGGTACAGTTTTTTTCCCCACACTTTTCTCATATTACCACCGAAAGCATTGGGGGGAGAGATGTTGTCTTGCATATTCACCCTCTGGGGCTTTTGTACATTCTTTTAGCAAGTATATTGAAATTAAGTTTGGGTAGTTTTCTCTTCATTGTGTGTGACTTCCTTTATTTCTGGAGCTCATCGTTGTGACCAAACACGAATCTGTTTGTCTTTCATTTTTGTAATGTTGCACCTTTGAGATGTGTTAAAGCAACCTTTAATTTGTTTCAATGAAAAAAGCCAAGAGAACAAATCGTCCTGCACCAGAGACCGTAAATCAGTGTAAAATGCACCTGCTTCCCGTTAGACGTGTAACTTTTTTATGAATATATCTTACATTAAGAATAATTGTGATAGTGTCTCATTGCTGAACCAGAGATATGTCATCATCCTTTCTTCGCTGGGATGAAAACATGTTATAGTTAAAACCGAAAGTTCAACTATTGCTATAACTAGAAATGCATGTAATACATTTAAGTATGAGAATTAAGTATAAAAATAGTGTGTTTCACCAGAACTCTTATTTACCATGTTGTTTTTAATAGCTGTTGATTAGACTGACTTTTGTGCTTCAGTA
This sequence comes from Tor tambroides, assembly GCA_021397915.2. Classification (NCBI taxonomy): domain Eukaryota; kingdom Metazoa; phylum Chordata; class Actinopteri; order Cypriniformes; family Cyprinidae; genus Tor; species Tor tambroides. The sequence continues at coordinate 168 of JAFVLL020039015.1, read as the reverse complement.
CTTATAGCTAGCACTGTGGTAACACTTCCCCTTATAGCTGTCACGAACCTTTGGTTTGGTGCCTGGTGGAAGTAACACATGTGGTGTCTGAATGCATATGTATACATTTATGCACAATGCAATACCACGACATAGATAGATAGATAGATAGATAGATAGATAGATAGA
>JAFVLL020039013.1:0-59704 GCA_021397915.2 Tor tambroides | reverse complement strand
GTCTAACCTTGAGGTCATAAATGCATGAATTAGCATTTCTGCATTTGACGTTGAGAGCATAGGTCGCAATTTAGATATGTTTTTGAGATGGAAAAGGCAGTTTTACAGATGCTAGAAACATGGCTTTCAAATGAAAGATTGCTATCAAACAGCACACCTAGGTTCCTAACTGATGAAGAAGAACTGACAGAGCAGCTGTCAAGTGTTAGATAGTGTTCTAGGTTATTACATGTGGGGTAAAGTAGTCTTTTGTGGTAGAAGTGATGATTCTACCACTATCATTAAACCATGAGTGGTCTTGAGAAGAAACATTCAGACCTGACTAATATATAAAGACAAGTGTTATATAATGTATATAACCATCATTATTGGGAAGGTCAGAATATTTGTTTTTGAATTAAAAACAAAATCCTTGTTATGAAAAGGTAAACAGATGACATGCTGCTTAAAACAGCTGGATATATTTAATAAGCTGTAGCTGTATAAGGCAATGCAATAATAATTCCCTTTGCAAAACCAGGAGAATATTGTTCAGCAGCTGATGTTATAGAGCTGTTGCTGTCAGATAATGTTGATGGAAAGAACATCATTTTCAAACAGCAGAAGCATAATAATACAGCTTTATGTGATCAGAATCAGGAAGCATAAACTGATACAAACAGGAGCATCTTAGATAATAATCCAGAAACAGAGACAATAAAACTGCAGTGTTCAAATCAGATTTTAACCCTTTAGAAATATAAATGAGAACTTCTCGCTCCAGTCCAGCAGGTGTCGCTATGAAGCTGTTCATCTGTTCGAGAACGACCAGAGAAACACAGAAGAAGACCAAAACGAAACCAAAACCAAAATATGAACTCGTCCGACACCACAAACAACAACAGTAAAGGACAGAAACAATAGTGCTTCAAATATTTCTAAATTCTCTTCTTAGTGCTCAAGACTGTAAGTACATTTCAGTTTTTCTCTATTATTAGGGCGGATAAAATATGTGTTTCATACTGTCAGTGTAAGCGTGATTTAAATGTGAAGTTACAGGACTATTATTCAGTTTTTCACAGGCTACTAACCTTAACTTACTCAGATCAGATGAAGAACCTGCCAGAAAATACTGTTAAAACAAAGCGGTTTTTGGGAAGGGGTTTTAAAAACACAAAGTTTCTTTAGTTTTAGGCTGAAAAATAATAAACTGCAATACAACAAGGAACAAACTAGGTTAGTTTTAAGCGCAGTATATCTATTTCCTGAACTTATAATTAGAGTCATGTGTCATTAGAGGATCTGAAATGATTCAGAGCTTTTTATGCTATAAAGTGATTTAGTATGATTCTTGTTTATGTTCTTGAATAAGTGTGATGTTGTTGATCTGCAGGTCACTCTGAACAGCTGATTGTTTTCACAGCCAGTGCTGATCAGTTCAGCTTCAGTATGACAGAGGACTCTCCGTCTGAGATCAGTCTCTCACAGAAACACAGGTAACACTGAGTCTGCTTCACACAATCATGATAAACACTGCTGGAGCTTTATATATACAAATGCTTTGCAGAACTTTTAAACTACCTAAATGTTTTTTTTTTACATAGTCACAGATTAAAACAAAACCTTTAGAATAAATTAATACATATTAAAAATGGCTAAATTTAGGATAATTATTGTGCATATTCCACAGTCACAGTCAGTGTTTTCCCCTCATCATGTCTTGTGTGTCATTAGTGTTAGATCAGGATCAGATGTGTCCAGCTCTGTGTCTGTGAAGAGTGACTGGTCGAGAGACAAGGGACCAAGCTTCAGTGAGAAAACACCATCATCTTCCAAAAGGTATTTCATAGATTTCTGTTTTAGAAAATATAGCAGTGAATGTTTATCATATAGTTAAATATTTACCAAAGTATTCACATTGTATTTTTTTGTTTGACATAACTATACTTATTCTCACAAAGAGCAATGCTTTAAAAAAAAAAAAAAACTTAAAAGGCCACTGTTAGCCACTGTTTTATTTGCTTGTATGACAGAAAATATTATAATAACAGACCTATTTTTTCATTTAATTCAAATCTGTACCACAATGCAACAAAAATTATGTACACAGATTCTACACTTTAAAATTGAACTGAAACAGCTAATGCTTTCATTGTTCTCTTTCTTAAAACAAAATATTTACAAGAGATTTCTTTAATGTTTTGCCTAGAAATATAGTATTTTATTTTATTTTATTTTATTTTATTTACTAACAGTGTTCAACATAAGACATTACATTCAGATATTCAAGCTCACAGGAACCACAAGAATTTCAAAGAAAATCTCGAACGGATATTCAAGGTAAGAAAAGCACTTTTCATAAATGTTTAATATTTCTTTCTTAACTAGGGATGGTATTGTTAAGGTTTTACTACTACTACTACATCCGGTACTTTAACAGTATTCTTATCGGTACTTTGTACTATTGTATATACTATATACTAAACAAATGAAGAGCTTAATTAACATTTCTTTATATTCTGAAATGTAAAATAAATATAATTTACTGAAATTAATATAAAATATCAATTTGTTAATGTACCAGCGTGCATATTACGGGGTGAACGAGACGTGCAGGTCCATTTACAAGCTTTATTCCAAGACGTGGTCAAAAACACAGGCAGGGTCAGAACAGCAGCAAACAGGTATAAGACAGGCAAGACAAAGAGTATTCCTAGGGCAAGTGTGGGTCTTTGAGCGGCGAACAATACCCAGAGGGCTTGAGAAGAGGTGTAGTCCAATAAAATGTTCAATAGTCCAAGCGAGGTACAAACAGAGTCCGAATGGCAAGGCAAAGGGTTAATCCAAGATACACAGGTGAGAATACAAGACTAGACTAGAAACTATGAACACAAGACTAAACTAGAAACTATGACTGGAAATAGCTCTGTAAAGTGCTATCACTAGGAGAGCGATAAACGCAGACAATACTCGGTGCTCTGACTTCTTTTTGTTCAATGGCCGTTCACTCCTTAGGAGTATTATCGCCACCTACTGTATATCTTACGCACATGGGTGATGAATCTGTATTGCTATCAAAAGGGGAAAAAAAATAAATAAAATAAAAAATAAACAAATAAATAAAAATTATATATACATATACACGTATATACACATACACACACATACCTTAATGCCCCACCCACCCCAAAGGATCAAAGCCTAGGCCTGAGCTGGCGCTGCATGTTCAGCTCCTTCAACTCCAGCACTGGGCTCCTCAACCTCCGTGATGGGCAGAAGTATCATGACCCTCATCCTCAGATACTATAGTCCTAAATCCTGTGGTCTAATCTTGAAACCTCTAAAAATGTTAAAACCTCCTTATATATCTGATTATCACTCAAAACCCTTTCCCAAAAGGTCCACGATGCTCACTGGCCTATTCCTCATATTGCCAAAAAGACTGTTACGCTGATCATCATATTTACTACATTTAAAAAGCACGTGCTCTACTGTTTCCAAAGCATCACATTCATCACACATACCATTTTCATGCTTCCCCATTAATGCAAGTGTTATGGCGCTCTTCTTCCTTCAGCTTATTGGCGGGTCACTTTCTTAACAGAGCATTACCGCCATCTACTGTGGGAATTGGACCAGAGACTCAGATCTCCAGGCCAATCAAGCTTCGTGCCTTCAATGTTGCTGCGTGTTCAGCTCCCTCATCTACAGCACAATCCCGTCTCAGCCCAGATAATAGGAATACTGATATTACTTCTAATACTATATTAATAATAATACTAAATCTGTCTATGTTCTCTGTATTAAACTAGTTCTTCTCAGAAACTGTATTAATATACTGTTCCCTCCTGTTAAATTCAAAATATTCTTTAATGTAAACTGTTTATACCCTTCCTTCAGAAAGTCTTCAATTAATCTGCTTCTCTCTTCAGAATATTTATCACAATGTGTAAGTACATGCTCCACTGTCTCTCTACTTCCACACTCACACAACCCTGAAGGATGTTTCCCTATTACTTGCAGTGTTGAATTTAGTCCTGTATGACCCAATCTTATAGAAATAATACAATAGTCTTTCCTTCTACCACTTGAATTCCTTCCTCTTCCAACCAATGGTTGAATTGTATGCAAATGTCTTCCCTTTTGCTCATTATCTGAATCAGATTGCCAGTTTTTCTTTATTTCCCTTTTAATAATTGATTTAAATTCTGATTTACTGTATCCTATGTGCATATCAATAATTTCTCTTGCCATAATTTGTTTTGCCAATTTGTCTGCTTCTTCATTTCCTGACACCCCGGTATGCGCCGGAACCCATATAAACTGTACTTTCTTGTTTGTTTGTTCCATAGCATATAAAATCTGTAATATCTCCAAAACTATATCTTGTCTGGTTTCTGATTTTTGATCTTTCAAACAAATCAAAGCCGAACTTGAATCTGAACATATTATTGAATTACTTATTCCCATTTCATTGACTTTCATTGCTATCATGATTGCTATTAATTCTCCTGTAAACACTGAAACATGATTTGTTATTCTTTCACCCCCTACCACTTTCAATCTTGGTATCATCGCTTCCTTCCACCTGACCACTCTGTGGATCTTTAGAGAGCATCTGTAAAAATATTAGGAAGATCAGGCCCTTTCTTTCGGAACATGCAACACAACTCCTTGTTCAAGCTCTTGTTCTGTCCAGACTTGACTATTGCAATGCTTTCTTGGCAGGTCTTCCAGCCAATTCCATCAATCCTCTACAATTAATCCAAAATGCCACTGCAAGATTAATCTTTAATGAGCCGAAAAGAACGCACATCACACCTCTGTTTATCAATTTGCACTGGCTACCAATAACTGCTCGCATAAAATTCAAGGCATTAATGTTTGCCTACAAAACCACCTCTGGCTCTGCACCCCTTTACCTAAATTCAGTACTTCAGATCTATGTGCCCTCTAGAAGCTTGCATTTTGCAAGTGAACGACGCATTATTGTGCCATCCCAAAGAGGCACAAAATCACTTTTTACAGACTTTTTCACTAACTGTTCCCACCTGGTGGAATGACCTGCCCAACTCAATCCGAGTAGCTGAATCCTTAGCCATCTTCGAGAAATGGCTTAAAACACATCTCTTCCATCTTTATTTAACCCTCTAACTCTAGCACTCTCTATTTTAATTTATCTAATCTATCTGTCGTCTTTTTATTTAAAAAAACATACCCTTGACCCTCTATCAATTGCATATTTATTCTCTAATTGCTAGTTTTTTTCTTTAAAAACTAACACTAACTTTCTTTTTTCTATTCTATCTACTTGTTTCTATATTAAAAAAACAACAACCTTGCTATGTGTACTGCGTTAGGCTAACCAAGACTTGTCTCATAGCGCTTGCATGTTGTTGCTCTTTTGTTGATTTTGATTGCTTCTGTTGTCCTCATTTGTAAGTTGCTTTGGATAAAAGCATCTGCTAAATGACTAAATGTAAATGTATATATAAATGTAAATAATTGCACACCTTAGAACGTTCGTCAGCCAATCAGATTCAAGCATTCAATGGCCCCGTATAAGATATATTTATAAGAAATATTAAAGTTACATTTTCCTTTAATATTCTGAAAGCGCTCCTAGTAATCCAGCACATGACAGAAGCTGTGAAATGGCTCCATTGCAATAGACATCTGCTCAGGGGGCCAGTGGAGGAGCCTCTTTTCCTTATAATGGATGAAGAGGACAAGGAAAAGGCCCTCAACAATCTCCTGGAACAATCAGAAGCTTCCAGAGTGCCAGGGGAGTGTTCAGGGGAGTTATTTTTGCAGGATTGTCATGACAAAATGTTCCTAAGAGTGAATTGTTCATTTGATACTTTTTAATTTCAATTTATACAAGATTGTGACGACAAAATGTGCCCAATAGTGAATTGTTCATTTTGTAAATTTTCATGCTATATTGTTATGGCAAAATGGGCCTGGTGAATTGTTCATTTGATAAACTTGAATTTAATTATTGTGTACATTTTGATTGTTTCTTTTAAAATTATGCTGCTTTTTGTGTGTGTGTGTGTGTGTGTGTGTGTTTTTTTTTTTTTTTTTAGATTTTTATTGAAATGTTTCAGTTTTCATATAGAAAAATGCATGATGCACATGTTTTTGACTTTGGATTAAATGTTTATTTTGAATCTTGTGATTAAAGTATATTTCATATAAAATGCCCATAAGTTTCAAACATAATTTTTTAATATCATAAACAGGAAATAACTCGCATAATTTAATGAAACAAATAACTATATACTATTATATAACACAAGATTAATGTTTTTTTTTTAAATATAATAAAAGCCATTTCAATTAAAATGGTTAATATACCTTAATATATAATTATAACATGCATAAAGTATGATGTTTCATGTGTAATAAAAGCAAATTACCCCTTAAAGTCATAGGTGGTGCTACTCTGTTAAGAACGTAAGCTCCGCCCCTCACTTCCGGTTCTGTGGCTGCGGTTCTGAAATTGCTGGTGCTGCGGGTCTGCAGATGGATATATCTCAAAACATTAGATTCATCCGCACTGAGGAGCCGTGCCGATGCACAATCCACTTAAAGATGATAATTCCGCAAATAACTGCAATTGCAGGTTTCAAACAGAGATAGTGACAAAGAGGCAAAACTTATGGACTGCAGCTTTAATGCTGCCTTCACGTGCTATCGGAAACTTCCTATTTCCCACTTATGAAGTCATGATTATGAGGGTTGTGGCTAGAAGGGATACAGCTCTGACCGGAAACTAACAATGAAATTAAATTTCCTACCTATTAGATTGTGTTTTATTAACGTCTACACCTACCCTAACCTTAAACCTACCCCTTACAATAATGCAAAAATAGTAATTATTGTTGTGTGTGGCAAAAATTACACTGTATTGATGTGCGCATGCCCAGTAGCGCCATATGTATCCCTTCTAGCCTTAACCGGTTAAAATAATAAAAGAATAAAAGGTAGCATCCCATTGGTTGACAATCATATAAATATTCACCGTGCTAGATAGTCTGCTGACAATCCTGGAATTTCGGTCAAACACATGCTTATTTCACCATTTATAAAACAGAATATGCTTCAAATGATTGTTCATATATAGTACATAAATACACTAATTTAGCGACAAGACAAAGTGATGTAGTTTTTGTGAGAATAGCATTGACAGCAGCAACGATTGTCCTCTCCACCATGTTTAAAGTTTATGGCCCGCCCAACTCGGAAACTCTGGTATCAAAATTATTTCAGAGTTTCCCAGTAGTAAATACAACCTGAGAGGCGTTCACATCTAATTTCTGATTAGGAAACTCGTATTTACAATAATTCTGATAGCACGTGAAGGCAGCATAAATCCAGACATTTTTTGCCCAGGCAATGTATGCATGACACGATCTATAAAATGTGCATAGATTAACAATTAAGCTTAATTTCTTAACTTTGTAATTACCTTGTTGAAAACAGTTTCCGTGATTCAGTAAGCATATACTGTCGCTTTTAACACGAAACAGGAAAATGCTAGTACTTGTAAGATTTTAAGATTGAATCATAATGTTTCTTGCGTGTTGTATGTTAGGAAACAATTCTTTTAACACTGACTGATGCAGTATCTAGCCTTTCATTTCTCAGACAACCATGTTGGAAGACCCATGTCCATATTCCAGGATGACAATACCAAGATTCACCAGGCTGAGGGATTGGCCACCTTAACCCCACTGAAAGTCTTTGGGATGTGATGGAGTAACTTTACACTGCCTCTTCATATAAAAGTTGCACACTATTATTTTGTTGGACCACCTTTAGCTTTGATATATATTGTGGTTTTATTTCAACACCGTTATATGCAACATCACAACATTTATTTCCATCAAGAGGAAGATTTGGAGATCTTGTATTGAGAGTTAACTCATTTTGTAACATGTGAACATGACGTGTGATGGAACTCACTGAGGTTGGAGGTGGGGCATTTCAACTCAGAAGTTCCCACTTCTGACCTCTCCTCGAATGTGGCATTAGTAGGCAGTTTTGGGTTTTACGTCATTCATTTGGCCTGTTTTGAAGGATGCATCAGGTGTATCCTTCATGTCCTTCAATCACCCACAATCCTTTGCATACATTCAACTTGATGAAAAATTATTTGCTGAAAATGAAATGGCACTGAGCTTGTCCAGTTTCATTATGTAATGCAAGACAAAAAAGATGATTTTGGAGATGAAGGCTTTCTGTTTTGTTGTAAATGAATTGCATAATGCTGAACTGTGCATAATGTAAACCACTGGGAGACCATTCATTACATGTATTGCGTTAATAGAAAGTCAGTAAATATAAAGATTTTTAATATAAAGTATTCTTCCATTTATAATTTGAATAGTAACTTCATGCTGTGCCCGCATGGCTGGAGACATTTAGCCATGCGTAATTACTAGCGTTTAATGCTGAGAATCTCAAGCAGGACTCTAGCCTTGAAGCCTCAGAAGGATCCTCAGTGGTGTATGCAGCTTTCCATTTAAGAAGCATTCATTGACTGTTGCATGACTCTGACAAAAATTCAATGTTGTCAAGGCCGTGATGTGATTGGTTATCAAGGCACATATGATCCAAGTTGACCATTATGCTTTCTCCCATGGTAGAACCGTGGACCTTGGTAAATCCCAATAATGGCTGTGTCAAAGCTTAGGTGGCTGACTTAATGCCTCGCTGCCTTAGCAGACAATGACTTTGCACGCACGAAACCAGTTTCTGACATATTTTTTAGGCAGAATAACGGGTTTATGATCTACAACCAAAACAGAGAGAATAGCAAATAATTACTACTAATTTCTTGCTAGAAATGACATCAAAAGTGAAAAAATGGTCACAAACTGACCACCAACCGCAACTTTCAGACACTATTTTTATTTTTTAGCTCAACTGTCATGGAATAAAAAGCACAGGATTGTGGGATATTAAAGGCAGGTAAGGATCTGCCTTCAAAAAAATGATCAAATTAAGGCATCTCAGGAGACAGGAAGTAAAGCTATCAATGGATTCAGAAGTGCCTTGATGTTTTCCTGCCTTGGAATGCATCCTCCGAAGGCACCATTTTTCAATCTCAAACTCATTTTTCATTTAAGACTTGTGCATTTGTTGCTGCTGTAAAGCAATCTGGCCTTTTCACAGAATTTTGCCCATAAAACTTACATAAACCAGACATTTGGGGGAAGCATGGGAAAGAAACAGAAGCAATTCACCTTATTAGTATTGGTGTACTATCAGAATTGTTTGAAACTGGCATTTCAAGGTAAAAAAAAAAAAAAACCCGTTGCTTTAACTAGTTTGTTTCGAAAATAAACAAAACTACCTTGTTGAAAAATGTTTCTGTGATCCAGGGAGCATATGTAGTAATATTTTTTGTTGCTCCAACAGGAAACTCATGAATATTAATTTCAGTAAAACGGAATATTGCAGACACTGAATATTTCGGAACACCTGCTTGTAATATCTTCAGCTGTGTCTGTAATCACATACTATCCGAGAAGGTGCTTTTTTTGAATAAGTAAAAGCTTGAGTGAAACTCATTAAAAAATATATATATCTTAACCAGTAGTCACTTCCAAGCCATTTCCAAGCTGCTGTTCTGATTCATAACCACAACGTCATCTGACAAAATCAAGATACACATCAGTGTATCACACATCAAAGACATCGGCTGTACTGTGTTTTCATGTAAAATGAGCACTCACCGAAAAAGTTACAAGTGACAACATCTTTACCGTTAAGTTACAGTTGTTTACACAGTAATATCATCACTGTGATGGAATGGGAGTGAGCAGGTTTTGCCAGTTCTAGCTTCTCAGAGTCATTACATTGACTTAATGCTTTAAGCAAAATAAAGAGAAGACGTGTGGAAAAGTCCCTATAGGTGTGGCGTTACATATTTGATACTGGAAATGTCATTTCAAACATTTCCAGACTTCAGAAAAAGTGTTATTTGTTGTCAGGTTTCAAAATTAACAATGCAACGACTAATATTCTTCAATGATGAGACATGTCTTAAACATAATTAAACTGCTTTAATATACAATTCAGCTTACACTTTAGTGAGTTGAAAAAGAACAAAAAACAAAAACATGATACAGCAATGACATTATAGGGTCCTGTAGTAGCTGTGAGATAAAATAATCAAGCTGTCTTGTAGAAAGAGAGAAAAAAAAAGAGAAGGAAATTATTAAATGAACTAAACTAAAGAAAATAAACTCTACATAGAACACTAAATGCAGGGAAATCTAAAGCATAACAGGTTAAATGCAGAAGAAAAGAAGAAAGAGAACATAAGACAGAAAGGAAGTGTAAGAAAAAAGAAGAGTAGATAGGTGAAAAGACAGCAGACAGAAAATGTAAAGAGCCAAAGGCAAAATTAGTAGGAAATTGGGTATAAGAATAAATAAGCCTTGTAGGCACAGTGAGAGTCAAAGTGAAAGAAGAGTCAGAGTTATCAGATTACAAGATGACAAAGATTTGCATGAGTAAAAGCACAGCAAAATCAGTCCACAGGAGGAATGAAATAATAAAAAAAATAAAACAGGAAGAGAAACAGAGAAATGGAAACAAGAATAAACCAGTCAGTGAGAGAATAAAAGGAAAAAGCAAATAAAGCAGGTAATATTAAAAGACAGTGGGGCAGAATTTTAGAGGCACTAAAGGAGAAATTTTAGTAGTAGAAGAAAACAATCAAGCAACGAAAGAAAGAGAAAAAAAAAAAAAGAAAAAGGCACAGAACATTTCTCTAGAGATGATAGAAAACATCTAAATAGTCTTCAAAATAAATGGTTGATAAGAAAGAAAGAAAGCAGAAAAAAGAAAAAAGAAAAATAGTAGTAGAAGAAAACAATCAAGCAAAGAAAGAAAGAGAAAAAAGAAAGAAAGGCACAGAACATTTCTCTAGAGATTATAGAAAACATCTAAATAGTCTTCAAAATAAATGCTGATTCATTTTTGATTCAGTAATTTGGCATTTAAAAATGATCTTAAGCAGACATTAATGCACATAGCCTTTAGGTAAGAAATAATAAAGTATTTGAAAGCAAATAGTAAAGGGAAGTAAAGCACACAACAGGTTAAAATAAGCACGAAAGGATTTTACGTGCACAAAAGAGAAGATTAAAGTTCAGAATAAGTATACAGAACTTGCTGCAGCAAAAATAGCATTTGAAAGACGAGTGGACCACAAATGACTAAACAGCATGACTTAACAGGAACTGACTGGAGAAAATCAGAGAGGAAAGCACCAGAATTTTTGTAAAAAGAAACATTGAAGTAGCTCCATAAGAAAGCAGATGAATAGTTTACATTAGTTTAGAATAGAGGTGTTTAGCTCAGAGGTAGATTGAGAGAGAACATATCACCCACCCCAGTGCCATTGCTGTATCTCACAGTATTGCTTGTGGCAGCAAAAAAAATTACACGCACTCGAACACTCCAAAGACACTCCAACACGCACACAGTCCTATACATACTAGACAGGTTCAGAGTTTTGTATTTCTCAGTCTGGGGAAAGTTCCACTAGAGGTATCTTTTTCTATTGTATATCACACTTCAGCAGTGCAGAGGTTGTAATAAAATTAGTGTTTTAGGACTCTTTGTGAGGCCTGTCATGTTCCTGTGAGGCTCAATAACATAACTTCTGTATGATAACTTCCATCATGTATCTGTATCTGTACTGTACTTAACATGATCAGCTGGATCTTATCACTGTCTGATAAGTATGTACTTTTCTTTATTTGGGTGGGGTATTTTCTTAAATTAAGAATTAAATAAAAGTCCTTAAATGCAATTCATTATATTTTCAGCCTGGATTCATCTTTTTCCCAATAAATATTAGCAGTATTTACAATCTCAAGACCAAACGGTTCCTCAGCAGATAGCAGTTCACACAGCAAGTGAAATTCTCTTCATTTGTCAGACGTCAGTCACAGAGCTGATTCAGTACGGAGTAAAGCGGTTGTAGCCTCCACGGTACAAACTTGCCTGATTGTAAAGAAACAGAATAAATCAGACATTTTGTCATATCAGTTGGTCAAGAAAGTGTGTTTAATTACAAGTGACTGTATTCGCCATGTGTGGTAATTTCACACTGTAACTTACCATTGTTCCAACTCCATAAGTGGTGGTGGGTCCCACTGAGTGATGGTAGGGGTCTGTTGCTGTGGCATAGACTCTTCCGTATCTAAAAATGAATAAAATAATTAATTAATAGATAGATAGATAGATAGATAGATAGATAAAGATTCTTACCCATCACTGTATGTGGCTGCTGCTGCTGCTGAGGTGGACTGGGCCACTCGATATGTGGCTGGATATCCTCCCTAAAGACAGGATGGTTTAAGTATTGCATTACATTATCCATTCAGAAAACAATTTAACAATTAAATTGCAAAACATTTTTGCTACATGAACACTCCCAATGGAGCAACCTGGTGTTAGGTTATCAGCTTAAAATGCATTTTGGATTTGAAATTCAGTTTCAAAACATGCAACTAGTTTTAAGGTTAGAGTTAGGTTTAGGAGTTAGGCTTGATAAATATATATATATATATATATATATATATATATAAGCTGATTAAGAAGTCAATAAAACACTTTGGAGATCAATTCAGCTTTTTTTAGTTACATTTTATTAAACTGGAGTTAAGTCTATGTTTAGACAGTGCATGACAAGATCCTGGCAGTGTACAAAATGTCACGTTATCTACTTCTCGTAAATCAAAGCTTTACCAGCCCATACTTTTAACCACTAAAACCATTGTTATTCATAACACATCATGTGGTTTTTGTTTTTTGCGCAATCAAATTTCCGTGGAACTGCTCTTAAAGGTGCTGGTAAATTAAGAGAAGTTGACTGGTAACTTACATAGACCTCAGCACCATACAATCCATCTTGATACACCACTCTGCAGGAGACATAGTAGGCAGTAAATTAAATAATGGCATAAATTAAATTTTAAAAAAATTACAATTTAATGTAAATTACAAGGTTTACTTTGCCTTTTCAACCAATAAATACTAACTAAATGTTTATGGTAACAATGGTCATAACGAGCTACTGACCCTGGATAGGCTGGTACTGCGGCTGGTGTGGCGGCGGCTGCTGCAGCTGAGCGGATTGTATTGTAAACTGCCCGCCCACGTCCACGGAGGGCAGACCCTCTGTAGGCCAAGGTCGGTGTGGGAACAGGATAAGGAAAGCTGGCAACTATTAAACCAAAAAAGTGAAAATTACAACAATTACACACAGTCAATCTAGAATAGGACATTTCTGGTAGCTGTTATATTTTCTCAAAAATGGAATAAAAGTCAAGATTAAAAATACCTGTGTACAGTTCAGGTGCATACATTGCTCCCATTACTGGATTGATTTTCCACCCAGCAGCTACAGCAATTGATATATAGGTGAGGAATTTAATTTTACCAATCATTTATTTTCGTACTAAAAATGAGTAACAAGTTCAACACGTAAAATTTTGGGCAGAATATTATGAAGGAAGCTCACCATTCACTAATGGCGTCTGAGGCTTTTTTGTTACTATCCTCGCTGTGGCGTTGTTCACCTGAGAAGCAGAGTCATTTAGTTGAGTTGTTCTGTTGTCCGTTCTCCCAATGCAGAAACTTATCACCCTCATACCTCAATCTTCCTTCCTTCGACGATCGTTCCATTGAGCTTCTCTCTCGCTCGATCTGCTTCCACAGCACTTTCAAAGGTCACAAATCCAAAACCCTAAAGAAAGGATTGAAATCAAATTGAATCCCAATTGAAACTCAAAGACTAACCAAACACAACTGGGAACCTACTGACCTTTGATCCTCTCTCATTAAAGATGATCTCAACATCTAGAATCTTGCCAAATTGCTGAGAGATGAAAGACAGATATTGACTAAACAGTTGTCAGGTGAGAGAATGGGTTTAGCTAAAGGGATAATTCACACAAAAATGAACATTCAGTCATTTTTTAGTCATTTTCATGTTGTTTCAAACCTGTATGGCTGACTAACTTAAAAGAAGATAGTTCGAAAAATTATTATTTTTTTGCCCATACAATGAAAGTCAGATGGTTCCAGTGTTGTTTTGGACCCCACTGGCTTTAATTGTATGACAAAAAGTTGAAATATTCCTCAAGATTTCTTCTTTTGCGTTCTGCAAAATAAAGTCTTACAGTTTTGGAAAAACATGAGGCTAAAAAAAAAAAAAAGCCAAAAAAAGCCAGCTGAGTAATGCATTACATTTGGGACAAAAACTAATTCTATTACCCCAAACATCTGCCTGAGGTCTGGGTCCCGAAACCTAAAAGGGATATTGGAAACATGGAGCCTTTTGGGTTGAGCCTTCCCAGCTCCATCCTCCTCAGTTCCACTTCCTGTTGCACTTCCAGACGCCACAGAAACACTGAGAGACTGTGGGTCAGATGTCACGGGCGCTAAAGAATCATCCTATGATGGAAACAGGAATGAAAGATAGGGAGGGAGAAAATGTGGAGAAGGAGACAACAGACATAGAAAGAATGAGGAGGAAGTTAAAGAGAAGAATAGAAAAACAAACAAGAAACATTAGTATGCATTTCATTACAGAAAACCTTTATAACTACTGCTTATCTATTGTAAGATTTCTTGTCAAACTTATTATTGCAATCTACCATTTTACTGGGAGAAAAACTGGTTTTATAAAGTGACCACAACAAAACGCAAAGGAGCATTCCTCATCCAGTGATTCCTCTCAAGCAAAAGTGAGGAAATGTGATCAAGTTCCCATTTTAGTGAGCTGCCTAGGTACATGCCTGTTAGACAAAAAAAAAAAAAAAAACACAATTTGCTTTGAAAGTAGAGCTCAATCATATTCTGACTTCAGTGAAGTCACTAAATCAGCAGCTGAAAGTCATTAAAGATTACTAGCATACTCAAATGTGTAATTTTCTGAGCGCTGCAACTGAAAGATTGTCTTATGTAATGCATGGTTACACAGCATTTCCTATTGCACTGATTGTACATGACTGTGAATAAAATGCCCCCATGCAGATCAATACATAGGAGTATTTGTGCTTCAAACCCAACACATCCACTATCCCACAATGCATCAAGATGCCAGTTTATATGTCTGCACAGCCTACCTCACCAAACGGCACAAAACTGTTACTATTAAAAAATGGATTAAGAAGTCAAAAAAGTGTATTAAAAATGTTCAAAAAGAGAAATAACTAGAAGGAAAAAAAGAGTAGCCAAGCAGAGCGTGAAATGAGGAAGGGAAAATGATGAAAAGGTCAAAAAGTGGTACAAAAAAAAAAAAAAACAGGAATTGTGAGGGCAAATTGTGAGGGACGTGACGTGAATTTAAAAGCAGTGGAAAAAATGTTATGCAAATGATAAGAATGATCATTAGGACAAGAAAGAAGGACAGACAAAAAAGTTGAAGCAGTAAGGCAAAATGACCTCTGCTTTAACTCATCCATAACAGATCTGAAGGGTAAAGGGCAACAAAACAGTTCTAATCTGGGCAGAAAAAAAGGGTGCATTCGGTTCATCATGTTCCCTTCCTTTCATTCTACAGTTTTCATTTTTAATAGTTTTATTATTTTCTTTAACCATCATCCCAGATGTCCCTTGATTAAAATATATTTTTTTCCATCTTTCATGCTGTACATTACTATGTTGTGATGCTTATTTAATTGTATTTTAAAATGAAAATTTTTCTTTAAAAAAGTACTATAGACTTATATTTCTGGCCATTTATAGATTATTGCCCATAAAAAAAATGTATTGTTTATCTGTACCAGTCAGAATTTAAATGCCAGTGTATCCATAGATTTAATGTCATAAACGAAAAGTTCATTAATCTTCTCACTTTCTCACCATTTCACCAGAAGCTGCATAATTACTCAGTCATTCTATTTCTCTATTAAAATTCATTTCCACTGCACTGTACAATAAACAGAAGTAGCATTAGAAGATAAAAGAAAATAAAGAAGCAAAAAAGAGAAATGATGGGTGTTGATGATCCTAATATGTCAAAAAGTCAAGGAAGGGTCTAGAACCGAGTGAACCCCAAAACAGAAAGTGAAAGACAGAAGCTCTAAACACAGGGGAATTTCAGTGTAAAACTTTAAAGGTCAGCTGCAAAACTGCAACAATGTATACTGCTATTTTTGGAACTAAGACAGAACATTGTAGATTAATAAGGAAGGAAGAGGCAGGAAACACGCGTAGAGATTTACGCACAGACACACACACACACACAAACACACATCCACACACGCAAACAAATCGTGGTTATGGTTAACTCTGAGCTGGCCGGGCTGATTGCTAGCTGTAATGACTACCATAGCAGGTGTCACACAGAAAATACTGCTGAAACACCACCATCATCATCATCATCATCATTACATTCATCCAGAGACAGGCCAGGGAGGATTTTTGGGAGAAGTGACAGATTGGGGAAAGGTGTGATGGGAAGGTATGTGATGATATCACGTCACGATGCAGAGTGCTTTTCTGACTGGACCTGGGAAACATAGATGAGGGGGGAGGGGTCATCCCGTCCGACTCCCCCCCTTGACCCCTCCCTCCACGGCGGCGTCTCATAGTCCCAATATCTGGCGCTCTCTAGTGATATAAGCAATGTGGACAAAAGATGGTGTGACAGAGAAAGAAAGAACTCATTGCATGAACCTTTTCAATGAAAAATACTTTCATGGTGAAATATTATTTTCAATCCTTCCCACAATTCCCTTGGCAAATGCCTTAAAATGCCTTGTGCAATTACTGTACCCTGATAAGCCATTAGTTACACAACAATAACAAACATACACTTATATGGTGATACACATTAAAGAACATAAAGCTATGGCATGGGTCCAAAAGACAATATTTCAGTATTTACATCATATATACATACATAAATATTTCATATTTACATCTGGATTCATGACTGACATCTCATTACTGGTGCCTTAAAAAAGCATTAGTAAGTGCATTTCTTTGCATTGATCACACTGAAAAACACAAGATTGAATTTCTCAAGTCAAAAAGTCATAGCAAATAATAATTTGTTCAAGTTATTTAACTAAATGTATCATATTGTAGAGTAATCAGGGATTATATCAGGAATTTTCAAACTTTCTGATGCCAAGGACCCCAAAATTTGATAATTCTTCTTCTGATTCTTCTGTGTGTGTGTGTGTGTGTGTATATATATATATATATATATATATATATATATATATACACACACTTTATAATATTTATTTCTCCCTTGCTCTCAAATTTTCTCTAGACACAAGCACCCCGTTGTGCCCCTCTGGGGGTCTCCTGACCCCAGTTTGAAAACCCCTTGCTTACAGTGTTAACAAAACACTTGATTCAGAATCAAACTGAATATGATTCAGTAAATGTAGAGTACAAAGAATTATTATTTCTTTTTATATAAACATAAGATTACTTCAAACTATTCCCTCTTTGAAAAGAGATCTAGAAAGTGGAATAGGAAGTAAGGTCAGTTTTTCTTTCCTAATAAGCCTAAATATTCTTCTATATGGTGCCCTGAGCCAGTTGAATTGCCATACTTGGACAAGGCAAAGGAAGGATGTGTAAAGGACATAAAGCTATTTTTAGCTCAGACAGGGGATCCCAGAGGACCAAAGCATGAGATTATATATCAACAGCCTATACATATTCCTGGCATACCCTCTCTAATGCAAATGCATATGAAAAGAATATAAGCTGATTGTACTACACAATTCAAAGCAGTGGGACTTTGTTTCCCACTGTAAAATCTTAATTTTTCATACTCATATGGGCCCTGCTTGGTTTTAGGTAAATTAGATTATTTAAATAAATGTTTGTGCTTGATTTATATATTGAGTTATTTTAGTTTAGTTCATTATTGCATACATTAAGTTGTAAAAAATATGTACAACTAATTAATTATTTATCTACCTGTAGGCTACTTAGACTGTTTAACACCTGTTATCATCTGAATCCAGTCATTTATTAATTTTTCTTACCGTGTTATTTGCAGTTATAGACTCTGTCCCGTCATGCTGAGAGCCCTGATAGACTCTTAACTGATGATGATCTGAATATTCAGAGTTCGGAAGAGCAGCGCTGAAATCAAGGGGTGGCAGCCGGGCAGCAGGTGTGGGTGGGCCTTGTCCAGGTGGAGGATATGAAGGAGGCGGGGCATAGACCTGGGAAAGTGAAGGGTCACCGTTGCCTGGCCCTGCCTCTTGGGCAGCGGCACCCTAAAATGAGACAGAGATGCTGTTTACTAACAGAAAGTAACTGTTTATTACAAGAACAAAAAAAAAGATTTGATCAATGAGTCATGGTAACACATGTATTTCCATTATTTTAACCCATCAAAATGATTTTAACCAATTTTAACAACTTTTTTTAAATATTTTATACAAGATTCAGCTTGATTTTTCAAGTCAGTTTAATAGCCAGTTTAATTATGCTTAAACATTTCACCAACTGATCAGCAGTATAGTTTCATAGTGCATATCTGACATAAGTATTCTTATCAGCAACTTATTTTTCCCCAAAAGTATTTTCTGGAAGGTATTGAAAATCTGCTTTTCTAATAGAATAGTCAAAAAAATCATTTGCAACAAATCCATACCACCTTCATTTTGGTAAAAAATTTATACCAAATAAAACTGACCTGAATTTACCAGCTAAAAAGAAGCCAACATACTGTTACTGTTTTGTTTGTAGATCATAAACACTATACAAACACAGCTAAACCAAATCTAACATCACATAAAGGTCCTGACAAAGACACAATGTAGTAAATTAGGAGTATAAATCAGACATCTCACCCCTTCAGTGCATTCCGCAGGTGACCCAATACTCACCAACAACTGACGCATGCTTTAATGCAAAGCTTTCACCCGCCCACCCCACCATAAGTCCCTTGCACCCACCAATCAAAGAACACCAAACCAGTCTCAAGGGGGGGGGGGGGTTCAATTGTTCATGTCAATCATCAACCCATTTCCCCGTCCTACTCTTAGACACTCAACAGACGCAGGACTGTTTGGATAAAAGTTGATTCTTACATACAAACAACTCAACTGCTCTGTAAAACGCCTATTGTTCAGTGGAAAACAATCACATTAATGTATTTATTTAAGCCAGACCAACCAGATTTCTGTGACTACTGAAGTGTGTACATTGTGTATGAAATAGATCAGGTAAAACAGGTAAGGTCACTCAAACACATTCAAGTAACTGTTCACTTAGAGTTCTCCAAATATAGAAAATTGGAAACTTAAGACATTAAATTCCCCCCCCCCAAATTTTTTTACAAAAAAATAAATAAATACATTTTGGTATCATCAAGCTTTGGTTACTAGAGTTTTGTGACATAAACCTTTCATTTCAGAGTTTTTTTGTTTGTTTGTTTCATTACTGAGTCTGTATAAAAAATAAAATAAAATAAAATAAAATTACAGGCAAAATAATAGACGTAAAGAAATGAAACCAATATGAAGCTTTTCACACACACATACTTTTTATATGTTTACTCTTTATCAGCTGTTTTGCAGAGTAAATTTAGACTTCACTGATAAACTGTGACACTGAGAGACACAGCTTTGATTAAATATCACCACTACACTTAGATTCCTTTAGCAGAAACAAAAGTATCGTGTTACATCAGTGTCTGTTTCTCATCATAGCCATTTATCAGCATTGGGACATTATAAACCACAGTTACAATGTTACTCACTGTTTACAAGAACATGGCATCTTACATTCATTCCTTTTTTAAAAAACCCCAGGAGCTACTTGACACTCCAGTGTAAGATTTACGAGATGTAAACAGGTGTTTTCAGACCTGCAGACTGAAATACTACAGCGTTTTGAGTACTGCTGACTCATAATGTCACTCAGTGTGCCGCTGCTGCTGGCCGTAGACCAAGTCAAAGATCAAAATGAAGACTTCAGACTTTGGAGACTTTATTCAACAAGTACAAAGAGTACACACTTACAGATATTTACCTATAACTTATATACACAACACCCTGCAATATTCTAGTATATTCTAGTATAAACATGATGTAACTGTTCAAACACACTCCACTAGTTGCTATCTAACATGCAAATGTTATCTTCTGAGATTTGTACATAAATGGTTCTGTTTCCTGTCCTAATTCTTTGTCACTGTGAGAGTATTTAAATAACACCTCTATCTAGCAGATAAAATGTCTTTTCAGTCACACTGACTAACATGAGATTTTCTCCCCCTCACACACACACACACTGGCCCCTTCAGCTGTCAGGTTTGGGGTTAAAGATCAGAGGCAGGATGCCAGGTGCGTGATCTGACAGCTGCGGGATCATTCAAACACTCACACAGAACTGATGACAAGAACTGCTTATGTAGTATATACTCATATATTACAAGGCTCTGTGGAATACTTGATTCTCATTGGTCAGTTGTGGCAGTCTGCAGTCAGACATCTTTATATAATGACTGCTAAACAAGATAACTGACTGTTTCACCTGGCAACCAGCTTCCTAAATCTTCATCAACAGACGTTTTATCAAAGCAGTGTTATTTTAGTATTTTTGTATTATAGTATTTATTCATATTTTGAATTAGCTTTTTTATATTTTAATTTTTTTTTTTAATTTAATCATTTTGTTGTCATTTTTAAAAATCTATTATAATAAAATTACAATTTATTTAATAACTATTTATATTATTTCAGATTTAGTTAGTAATTTTAATTTATGTTTTTAGATTTTAATTCAGTTTATTCTTTAGGTTTAGTTCTTTAGGTTTTTCATCTATTGTTTATATTTTCATCAATATTTATCTTTTATTTATTTCAGGTTTATTTCAATTAATGGAAAGAAATGTTAATAATTAACAATAACAACAATGATCCAAAGTGATATAAAAATCTGAATAATTCAGGTGACATTGTTTCACTCAGCAGTCTCTTTTTTAATAATTTAGACTTAAATTAGCATTTCATGAACATTTATTTATTTATTTATTTGTGATGTTATATTGGTTGTCCCTGTCATTATTGCAAAATAAACAACACTTGAGTCATATAATACTCCTCAGATTAACATCAGGGTCTATTTTAGGTTTTATTTTATGATAATGAATGTCGGTTTATTCATTGTTCCATTCATAAACAGACATGCACACACAAAACTAGATATCAACCACAATAACCACATAATTCAGCTCAAATAGAAAAGGTTAAATCATAGATGAACAGCAACTAAAAAAATTCCATTGTTTCAAGTCCTACTCTTTAGATGACATAATCTGTCACTGTGTATCACTTCAGATGAAGTCAAGAGGCAACCTGAGACATCTATTTCTATATCTGTGAGAGGGAATCTGCAGCGAGAGGAACAGACTAAAAATACAGCGAGTGTGACAGCGAGAAAGAGCAGGCACAATGTTTATCAGCTGTCCTGGAATTTCTCTCTCTCTCACACATGAATATACAATCACATAGCAGCACACAAACACACACTGAACCTGTTTTCAGTAGGCCACCTCGCAGGGACAAATATAACTAACAACAGGACACAGCGTCCTTCACTGGCAGAGAGAAACAAATTTGACGTCCTCACTGCAGACCCATTGGTGGATGACCGTTTAGTACACACATAAGCGTTTTGTTGGCTAGTGATTGGTTGATTTATGCAACATATCACCAGACATGTGACAGAAACTGCACAAGGAAAAAGTTTTTAAAAATGAAATAAAAAATACAAACTCCAAAGAGAATGTGAAAGAAAAAGATACAGAGAATAAAGGGACATGTTTACCTGTACAATGCTGGGGTAGCAGGAGGCTGTCTGGGGGTAAACAGGGAGTCCGTAGGGCTGAAGGATTACAGTAGGGGAGGACAGCATGGTGCATAGCCAGAAAAAAGGACAGAAAAAAGGAACAGATAAAAGGGACGGGAGAACGGGGGGAGAGAGAAGGGAAGGAGAGCTCTCTGAATCAAGAAAGTACCAGACTGAGACAGTTTAGGATCCAAACAGAAGAGGGAAAAGATCCAGAGGTATGAAAAAGAAAAGGAGAAGAGGAGAGGGTTGCACTGCACTAACACCTGGCGTCAAAACTTCTGGGTGATGAACAAAATAAGCATTAAAAAAAAGTACAAAAATTAAGACCCTCTTCAAAAGTTGAGAGTGCCAAGTTAGTCTGTTTCGCAAAACGCAGAGGAGATCAGTACTGAAAGATCTCTGGGGGACACAGCATGTGTGTGTGTGTGTGTGTATGTGTGTCAGTGGCTATATTTGATAGACAGAAACACATGTTCAGAGTTGTGTTCCACTCCAACTACAAATAGTCCCCCTTCTTCCTTTAGTTGCGCTAGTATCACCAATAGAAATTAAACAGCTAGTCATGCAGTAATACAGAATTTAGTCCAAATTTAATGACACAGATGTTTGTCATCTGGCGTCTACTGAAACACACAAGCAAATGTTACATTAAAAAGTCCAAAATGTAAAGCCACAGACATCAGTCACTTTGTTTTGAAAATCTGATGCACTCAGTTAGAGTGACTTAATGTCATGCTTGTCTTGGGGGGGGGGGGTAAAATAACTATGAAAGTGTAATAAAAGAGCCTCTTGCCTTGAACACCTATAAACTTATCTCCACCTACAAACTAATATATATATATATATATATATATATATATATATATTCTCACTTGTAAATACGACTTCGTTTGATCATTCATGTGCTCGTAACTCGTAAATAGGCTATGAAATTCTTCTGTGGTAACTTAATTATCTTCTGTACGCTCAGGTCTATCTACACCAGTAGAGGGAAGCAAACTATTCATAAATCGTAATGTTAACGGAAGACACTTCTTTCCGTACTCGCAAGGCTTTGTGGGTAACGTAGTTTGCAAGGCACGTATAAGTTTCCGGGAAGGCAGAATGCACGTTCTCTTTCCTTTGCGAGTCTGACACAGACAGGTAATGGTTGCATGTAGCTCTGTCTTTCTGTCCTAATCTGTGACTGTTCGCACGTTTAACATTTTGCCTTGAACATTATTTAAGGTATTATATAGTAAGGGGTTGTTTTATACGCGCAGTAGCTCGTTAGTAGGTTGTATAATGTGATATAACGAGCTGTAGCGCGCAGCCTAGCGCAACGTGTTTCCACAAGGCGCGTTCAGGCCTAGTCATGAAGTGATATATTGCACTCTTTTTCGCATTAAAAAAAGAATCTCCACCTTGAGTTGAGTTTATTAAGGGTTTATTTAATTGTAATTTTAATTGTAGAATTGGAATTTGGTCTCAATATGTGTGATGTAATTACCGGCAGCGTCTTCATATATACAAGATAACGTTATATGAAGACGCTGAACTTGCTGAGTGTTAAAGCTTAAATATATTACAACTACTACATATTTGTATTTTTATTTATTTTTTATTAACCATTAAATTTATTTTTTTTTATTCACAGGCGTCAGTAAGTCGCCATGCCGGTTGCCAGGACTTGGGTTTGTAGTAAGACATACGTCACCCCCAGACGTCCCTTCGAGAAGTCACGTCTCGACCAGGAGTTGAAACTCATTGGTAAGGAAAATTTAATTCCAAAAAATTAATCTTGTGGCCAAAATGTTTCTTTTTTTTTTTTTTTTTTTAAATCCGGATTTCTTTTTGACAGGCGAGTATGGCCTCAGGAATAAGAGAGAAGTCTGGCGGGTGAAGTTCACTCTGGCCAAAATCCGCAAGGCTGCCAGAGAGCTTCTCACTCTGGATGAGAAGGATCCTAAGCGTCTCTTTGAAGGTAAATGAACTGATTTGTCTAAAACTTAATGGCCAGTGATTTAAACTAGTGGAAGTCAGATTGTCAGTGTTGCCAAGAATTCCTCGTCAATGAGGCCATATAATTGCTTATAATAGTTTGATGTCTGGTTTGCATTCATCACTTTTATCCCCACTCACCGTTCAACTTTTACGTCTAGGAAATGCTTTGCTCAGGCGTCTGGTGCGCATTGGTGTGCTGGATGAGGGCAAGATGAAGCTCGATTACATTCTGGGCTTGAAAGTGGAGGACTTCTTGGAGAGAAGGCTGCAGACTCAGGTCTTCAAGCTTGGCCTGGCCAAGAGCATCCATCATGCTCGTGTGCTCATCCGCCAGAGGCACATCCGGTAAGATGCTGAAGTATACAAAATGTGTATAATACAGGACATTTAACCATGTAATCTGCAGTTTTCTGTATGTGTGGGTGTGTATAATGGTTACCATCCTGATTGTCTGAACATGTGTATTGAGGTTTTCTTCCTCTTTCATTAGCTGACCATGTTTAAACTCGTCCTGGGGAGAGGGAATGAAATATTCTGCAAGGTCAATTCGGTGATTAAACCGTATACCTTTGCTTGTGTAAAAAAAAAAAAAAAAAGCCCATAAACCACAGCTTCCCATGACGTCTGGGGTGCTTTATTGCATGAAACCGAGTCTACCAGGTAATGTATGTGGGTGCTTTGGCAAATAAGAAACTGCACTTCTCTTGGCCAGTGATTAAACTTAAAACTGTCAGATTGTCAGTGGTGTCAAGAATTCCTCGTCAATGAGGCCTCGAGATCAATAGCCTTAGTTCTGAAGTTTTGAATAGCCTTTGGACATTTGCTAAGTTATTTTTCTAATGTTCCGCAGGGTGCGTAAGCAGGTTGTGAACATCCCCTCCTTTGTGGTGAGGCTGGACAGCCAGAAGCACATTGACTTCTCTCTCCGCTCTCCATACGGTGGTGGCCGCCCTGGCCGCGTCAAGAGAAAGAACGCCAAGAAGGCCCAGGGTGGTGGTGGAGGTGGTGATGATGAAGAGGAGGATTAAACTAATTCCTCTCAGGGGGTTGGAGGGTCTCAGCAGTGCTTGCTTTTTCTCTTCTCCCTCACATTTTCAATAAAAATGGTTTATTCTAAATGATCTTGTCTTTGCTTGTCATTTGAATGTAACTACATGTTTATATAAACTGTTCTAAGTTGGTATAATCAGTATTTAAAATTAATTGCCCATAAATGTTTAAATGCAATTTGTTAAATTTATGGGATGCAGTGAAATCACTTTAGCAAATTGGGTGCATGGTTTTAGAAAACCTGAAGCTGTATAATGGACCCAAACTAGCCTAAGGATTTTGTTGTAAAACATTTTGTTACTTTGTGAATTTGAGTTACATTGTGTGACGTGTATTCCTGTGGGATATGGTAAATTAAAGTCCCTCCCAATTCTTATTAATTCCTCTAAATGTTTTAATTAGCTGCTACAGGTAAACAACTTGAATAGCAAAGTGCAGTAAATGCTAAAACTATTTGTGCTGCAAACCAGTGTTTCTGATTCCAATTTAATCTGAAATACCTGTTTGTAATTTAAAACAACAGCAGGGACCTTGTACATGCATTAATAAGGTGGATAAAAATTCAGAGAATAATACAGAAAATATGGCTAATCAGATTTATTTTTTTCTCCCACTGTGTATAAAACTGAAAAACATTTGAAATACACATAAATATTTAATCTCAGTTTACTTGATAAATTGCAGAAAAATAGTTTAATTCCAGAAATGAAACCCACCTTCACTGGGATACATCAGCTATAAGCTATGCCACTTCTAGAAGACATTCAAATGATATTATACACTATCTGAAATTTTATATATTCATATCTTTCTGATTGCACTTGCAGCTAGTAACAACTTGCCTTAATACACAAAGTTTTAGTTAAATCTATTTGTTTTATTGTGCTTTGCACTCAATGGATCTTGAAGTCTGTGGAAGGCTTTTTATGCTTAGGCCTCAGAATTAGTGACATCCTTCATTTACAAGTCATCCTGGGGACTGGTTTGACCTCTTGTCTCAGTGTAGCCCACATTGATTGTCTGCTCGCTAGAGATGAGACAAAATATGAAACTATAGACAACTGTGAGCAGCTGTATGTTGCATTGCACTTTATGTATTAGATATTTAGGTAAGTTGCAATGCACCGCATGCATTAGATATTTTATGTATTTGTTCTCACCTCTCACCATCCTTTTACAGTGTTTTAGCAGTGAGAAAGAAAAAAAAGGAAAAGATTGTCATCCTTTAGCATACCCACAACAATGATGCAAATATATATTGTTACATGTGTTAAGAGAACATTGGTGTGCTATTGGAAATTGCTGACCTTTGGTCGCTGCCCTGCTATACCACCTGCCTTCTTTGGTACTCCCAAGGTATCGAATGAGTGGCTTCGCACCCTAATAGCTCTCTTAAGATGGAGAGAGACACATAAAGTGACTGATTTGAAGCTCATTTTAATGTTAAACAGTATTAAGCACAATCCAGTAACAATATCAAGGCCTATTGTCTATTATTCTTACTGAAGTTTGAGATTATCTACCTTAAAGTTTTCAATGAATCCTCCACCACCCTCTGGAACACTCTTCCCCGTTTCAGTGAGGGGGATGCTGGGCTGTGACGGCTCTCCCAACATGCATTGAGATCGGGAAGACAGTTCAGATCGCAGTGCTTCCAAAAGAGATGAACGTGTACGTAACTGAGATCATAAAAGGAGAGAAATGGAAGCACAAGTGTTATAAATTGAGGCTATGACATAAGTGAATGATTAGTTAACATGCTTTGTGTGTGGTTACCTCCAGTCGACTGAATTTCTCAGCCTTGTAGCAAGAGATTTCAGCATTTATAAGTTTGGTCAAGAGGAACTCTCTTAAAACTGAGCCCTGGAAGTGGAAATTCAGAGCGTGATTCAGAGTGCAACTTGCATGTTTTGCTTATTTTATAAACCTTCACATATGATAATGCTTATAAGGAAACTGAGTAGGTCTATCACACTGTTTCTTATCTGAGACGACATAGACTGATGTAATAAAGTTGAGAACTGCCTTGCTGAAACTTCTGAATTATTATAAGTCATGTGATCTCACCTCTGTAAAAATGGGCGGTGTAGGAAGGGGTGGGCCAAATGGGGGTACATCCTCCCTAGCGGTGACAGATACCTGTCAATCAGACAAGAGCCTTTGGAGCTGTGTGTTGCACAGTGAGTGCTGATAAAGCGAAATGTTGCGATTTTTTTTATTTTTTTTTACCTGAAATGATCCTCCATCTCCTCCTTCTCCCTCCTTCTCTCTCTTTATCCTCCTCACTGCAATGAAACAATGCAAGAAGTGGGATCTGATTACGTCTGAAATGAAGGGAGTGTTACCCTCCTGATAGACCAGGGCAACAATGTCATTCCCAATGTGTCTCTTTCTCTGCAGCTGAGGGGAAAAACAGATGAGTAGAGTTGTAGTTCAAGGAAAAATACGTTGGTTTAAGTTTGTTGTTATGAAGGACATTTTAGCACTTATCACTTGTCTGTTCGTTCCAAGTAGTAGCGATTTCAGTGACTCTTATTGCAAGTTATATTAATACACCAGTAGGTGGCGAAAAATGACTGTCTTTTTGAGTGAATCAATTCTTTAACTGAAGTGATATGTTCAGACCATGGTTCAGACGCACTAATTCATTCAGGAATAAAACAAGTGACGCAACACATTCGTTCAACCACATTGATTTATTCAGCAACAAATCACCACTACTGTGTGTTGCTGGAGCGTGGATTGGACGTTTGGAAATATTGCCACTGGCGATGCAAAAATACACAAAGACTAACTATCTAAAATATAATTGTATAAAATGCAAGTTATTAGTTACTGTTAAATTTTTTGCTTAAAAGCAATATCACACTCGCAGTCGTGCTGTTGGTCTGAATCAGCATACATTATGGTACAGTAATTTGGTAAAAGATGTTAATTGAATATTTACATCTAATAATACATTAATCAAATTTTACCTGTTGTGTGTCTCCTTCTGTGAACGGTAGTTTTGTGGCAACATGGAACATAATCTCACGTCCATGGAAGGAGGTAAAAACCGCTTCATTTCCTGTCTGGCCATGAGACACATCCAGACCTCCCCTGAAACTAAGAGATGGAAAAATGATGACGTCCTTTTTGACAGGTGACAATACATTTCAAAGCAGTCTTCTGTTATTGATGTTAATATATTGATATTGATAGTCATATCAATCAATATGAATAGGAATGTGTCTTAACCCTCTTACCCAGTAAATCCTTGCAGTTTGACCGTCTGCCCAAGTACTGATAAAAACTCCAAAAACTCCTCACTTTCCTCATTGTTACTAAGAATATCTTCCTCTGTTAACTACGTCACATACATTGGAACAAAATACAAAATAATGGAAGAATAACATAAAATCCTAGTCAACAAAACACAAAGTCTGATATTAAAAACAGGTGAATTAAAGAATCATATCTTAGTATCTGCATACCTGTTCTTCTCTCTGGTATAAGACACCAAATTTAAAGTTTTGAGACACTCTGTGTTCATCAAAGGCCATTATGATCTCTGGGGCCTTTAGATGCAGAAGGAAAAGACAAGATAAATGAAAATTGTATTGATTATGTCAGAAAAAAAAAGATAAATGACAATTGTATTGATTATGTCAGAAAGTTTTTACATTAGGAAATTTGTCAGTTTAGAAAATCAGAATGGAGTCGTCTTAGCTTTTCCACCAGATCATGGTAGACAAATTTGACAAGTGAAGATGTACCTTTAAGTAACTCACAGCCTCAAAACATGTTACACTGACACTTGAGCACAGCATCTAAAATAAAACAAATCAAAACAAATCAAACTTCAATTCACTTTCATTTAAATATGAATCAAGTAGAATCAGTTGTGTGGTTGTGAAATACCTTTGCCAGCTCCACTGCCGTGGGGAATTGTTGAAAGAGAGAAACAGAGAATGTGCCATGAATTGAGCACTCCTTCATCCTGATTAAATGAAAAAGAAAACTGATCAGGATGGTCTTGCACAGTCAGTAACTATAGCACATCATTATAATGAACAGCATTTAAGGTGCTCACAAAATACACACCTCAAAATGACTCTCAGGCGATTTTCCTCTTCCTCAAGACACACAGACAAAACTAGGGGCCCAAGAGAGGGGTCACAGGCAGTAAACGAGTGATGATACTGCAGCAAACATGAAAGAAAAGTATGAATGTGTTATAAGGAGTTATAAGGGTTTACATTTTTCAAATGAAAAAAAGAAGGAAAGAAAAAATGATCACTGACTCTGTGGCGGAAGAATTCCTGATAGACTTTAGCTTCACTGTCTCTCTCCATGATGTCATAGCTCTCCAGACCAAAACCCCACTGTGAGAGAGTAGGGCTGGTCTCCACATGTCTATCCAGGGGAGGGTCGATCCAATAACCTCCAGATTTAGGGGGCAGGATGAGAGGTAAGCCATCTCCAATCTTTAACAGCCGTGTCTGAGTGAGCAATAGTAACTGTGTAAGTAGGAACTTGAAACTATATACACAAAGGTTCAAAGGTTCTGAGTCATTTTTTATATTTTTGAAAGATGCACACCAAGACTGCATTTATTGCTTAATACAGTAAAATACCGTGAAAGATATTGTGAAATATTACAATGTAATATTTAAATGTGTTTTCTTCCACTGATGTCAAAGCTAAATTTCAGCAGCCATCTCTTCAGTCTTGAATAAAAGTATGTCTTTCAAAAAAAAAAAAAAAAATCTTATTGACCCCCAACTTATAAAATATGAACATGTATTTGAAGTTGTTTTTTTCAATTATGGGCACTTTTGGCCCTCTGGACTTTTAGACAAGAAACTCTTTTAAATGCTTTTTGCACTCTTACAAAATAATTTAATTTGTTTACTGACAATGTTACATATATAAACAGTATATATACATGCATCACTAGAACTGTCATTTTTTAAAAACATAATTTCCATCACAATGAAACTTCCACCACATCTCAAATTATGTATTGTGTTTAAAAGTATTCTGTGGTGGGAATGGACTAAAATAGTAAAATACATAAAAAATGAAAACCTTGGCCTTAATGTATTAAAAAGAAAAATAAAGGTACATAAAGGTGCTTAAAGTTGAAGAAACATGCCTTGTGATTTCCTAGTTTCCTATCAACTGAAACTATGCCGTAAACAAACAGTTTTGGGCTAAAATCCCTACCCTCAGAGGTGGCGGGAACTCACAACGCTGTTCATCCAATCTGCTTCCCTGCAGACAAACATAACCACAGAGAAATCATCGTCATCACTCCAACAGAACAAGATAAACATACTGTATTTACACAGTTGTTGTTTACACTGGTGAAGAACATGGAAAGAGAGAGAAAGACGATGTTACCTGTAGCTTTTCAATAATTGCAAACAATTCCGTGACCTGTAGAGAAATAACGAGGGAATGACAGAAACAGTGAAAGTTTCACATAATGCACCCTACAAGGTATCAACATATTACTGATGCGGAATGTGAATTGTCCAGTTTCTCCTCAATGTTTCCATGATTCTGATTTGAAAATCTGGAGAGAACATCATCTCCATAGTGTCAGTTTCAACATCTTTAGAACATCTAAAACAGAAGATTTCTTACCTTCTGACTGGACGGTGCAGAAGTGAGTGGCTTAGCCTCACTGGAGGGGGAATCCAAAATATCCAGTATGCTGTGACCCATAGATTCTGCACAGCTGTAACAGAGACAAGTGTTCTGGAAAAGACTGCATGCGATAACTGAGTTCAAACACCTGGGCACAGCAACAAATCCAAACTGTAGCTGACCTGCTCTCATTTCCAGTGATGAACTTATCAATCCTGCGTACAGCATAAAGAAGCCACATGACAAGAAATCCTTAATTCAGACAGCATTGTATTCAAATTACAGCAGCGGTTGAATGTCATATGTCATATCGACTCACCCTCCGTAAGCTCCGAATGTGAAACTTCTTTTCCTGGAAAACAACTTCTCATTTCTCCCCTCCATGGTAAGTGTATATTACAGACAGCCACAGAAATATGCTAACCTGGCATGCAGGCCATCACTCCTGATGGTGAATTAACTGCTTCTCTCTGTCTCTCTCTCTCTCTGTGTGTGTGTATCGCTCTCTCTCTTTTCTCTCTGCCCCCTGCCACTCTCTCATTTAATCTCTCCCTACATCCTTCCTTGTCTCCTGCTGCCTGTTGACTGACAAGAGTAACTCTTGCATGCCCATCTCCTGCCACTGACATCAGAGGTCGGTGAACTGCTGCACATATACAGACCAACTAATAGCCTTTGAATAGATACAATGGTGAGTATTCATTCGCTGAAATCGTTTAAAAGCGTTTGTGTAGCGTTTATGCAGCCGCTCTAAAAAAACCTGCCCTGTGAGGAGGCAAAGATACATGAATGGGCAATGGACTATTGCTATAGACCTGTTACCCTTTCAGTAAGCAAGATTCATCAATTATTGACCAAACTCTCTTAGAGAGAGGAGGCAAGGCAGCAGGGGAGAGAGGGCGAGAGGGAGGGAGCAGGAAAAAGAGGAAGAGAGAGAGGGGTCAAGAGACTTTACCGACAAGAGAATAGAGAAATGAAAAAGTGATATTGAGAGGGGGCGGACACTCAGAAACGTCTATAAATTTTTTCCTGTCTGACAGGAATCTTTATTCATTTTTGTCTTTAACTGGTCTTAAAACTATTTATTTACATATTGCTGAAAATGTGTAGTGGATATATATATCAAGTGATTACATGTAAAAGTGCATTTTATTTGTAAAAATTACACTGCAGTATAGTTCCCCAACCTAGAGTTCGTGAAGTCCTCAACCTTTTTCCTTAAACCTAAATTCATCTTAAATTCAGTTTATCCTTTCACCCATCTACACATGACATGAGCATTGCGTTGTGTTAAAAGCAAATAAAGATCAGGAATTTTGCATGCAGGCAAAGGATTTCCGCATGCACATTGTGTTCAAGTTGGTCTACAAAAAGTGCTTGGTTTGAAAGTGACTTCTGTGTGAGCTTCATACATCTCTACACTATTGACAACCATTTTTGCAAAAGTGACCACACTTTAACTCATTCCATTTACAACGAACGTTGCACGATTCTGCTCCTGCAACAGGACAAATGGATTTAAAACGCTCCCTTTGATGCATCCACTATAGACAGTTTCTGCGTCTGAAATTCCCCCGTTTTCTCATTCACTGATCTCTGTGTCAGTCCACTAATATAGTCCACTTGAAGGATTGAATAAAAACAAGTGAGTGAATTTTGCTGCCATTTTTGTACATGTTGTGCTTGCTGTTTAATGATCATCTGGCAAGTTCCAGTTGTTCACAGTCTTGAAATCTGTCATAGTGGCGTTTGCCACAGTGTTGCTGTGTGGTTGCTAGGTGTTCTGAGTGATGTTAGTGCATTGCTGTGCAGTTGCTGAGGTGGATTTTAGGTTGCTTTCTGGCCCAAGTGAAAAGAGTCCATTTCCTTTAGTGTAAGTATGGGGTGTTTTTGCCCCATATTTTTCTACTGGAAAATCTTAACTCCAATTTGCTTAGAAACATAATAGCTTAAAGATTTGGAACCCTGATCCTAAATATCAGCAATAATCAATAATCAGCAAAAAATAGAATCTTAGAATTCTAAGATTGTTTTTTTCAGAATGGTATTGTCTATTTTCTTTATATTCAAAACTATATGAATTCTGACTGGTATGTGAACAACTGACCTATGGAGAAATAAAACCAGAACTATGTATTTTTATAGTTCCTTATAATAATAATTCTTCTATTTTAGCAACATCATGTTTTCACATACACATTGAATTCTCTAAATGTCTAGCCCTACTAACAGATTTGAGATTTGAAGAAGGAAAAAAAAATCACATTTAAAAAGAAGAAATAAATAATAATAATAATAATAATAATAATAATGGTAATAGTAATAATAATAATCTGCTACATAACTCCTAGAAGTTCTTCTTAAGTTCTAGAGCTTCATTTTAGGTGTCTTTCTGGAACATCAGATTGAGAACAGCCAGGAAACAGGCCAGAACCTCTTCTTCACAGAAAACACGCAGTTCATCGATTTTCTGCTGTATTGCTTCATTCTTTCTCAGGTAATTCCAGTAGAAATCTCTGGGTTCTTGTCCATTCTTGTGGTAGTGTCTGATCACCATGACGGCCCTGTCAGAGGTGAAGCCTTGTGTTTGTTTTGCTGCCCTGTTTAGGATGTACATGTAGGCCTGAACTTGATAGTAGTACTCATGTGTTTCATTCAGATGTGCATGACGACCACCATTTTTTGGTTTAGTGAAGACTTTGCCCACCATATCTCCGGTGGTTCCTTTACACTCAATCACCATTTTTTCACTTTTTTCCCCTTTTACCTCTGCTAAGAAGTCCAGTCTTCCAGAGAGGAATCCAAAGTCTACTTTGTTACCTTTGGTGTACCTCACTCTCCTGTTTGTACAAATTTCTTGCAGCTCATGGTAGAACTTGAGGCATTCACGTTCATCTCCTGGGTTCTGGAAATATTTGCCAAACCTTTGTGGAGAGGAGGTTGTCCAGAGTGCTGACTCGTCAGCATAGTCTCTGTTCTCAATGTCATGGACATTCACTGTCACGCCGGCAGAAATATTTGCAAGATTGGCTCCAGCTTCTAAATGTCTCCAGCTCCTTGTCTGTGTTGTAGCATACATAGCGGGTGTAGAGATGGCTTTGGTCTGGTATTTGTCCCTGAACCTGAATCCACAGCTTGTGTTTGATACATTCTTCCTCCACTGTGCTCTTAAAGATTCCTCTGAATCTTCTCTTTTTTCAAAGAAAATCATCACTGTGAGTTCCAAAATTTTTCCATTGTTTTTCAGTGACAGTGAGTTCTTTAGTTCCCGGCAACCAAGACGTGGAATGCTGTTAAACTGAAGCTTGAAGTTTTCCAGTTCTTTTACAATATCCTGGGCTTTCTGAATGATGCCTGCATTCTGTGAGCGCCTGATGACCTTAGGGTTCAAGACACCATTGGGCAAGTTAATTTGAAGTGACTTTAGAAGTACTAGGTAGTCACTTACTGATATTCCACTGGTGCTGGTGCTTCCACTGGAACCAGGCTGCGCTCTTTCAGACAGAAAAACCCTAGAACGGTGTCCAAATCCTGGTTTTGAACTGTCCCCAAAACCTTGCTTTTCTGTTCCTCTTTCATTCTTTCCACCCGTGTTTCCAGTCCGGCTGTACCCCATCCTTATTTTCAGTTCCAGCTCGTAAAAGTTGTCATCATCCCGTACCTTCTGTCCTTTCAACCAATTTCCCTTCTTCCAACTCCCATCTTTCAATTCACCCCCTCTGGATCTTGAAGGCTCCATGTTTTTTATCTTTAAAATTCTTTACACCTAGAAAACATTAGCATTGTGGAAATTAATGTATTAATCAACCTGATTATATGGTGTTAGGATAAACTAACACTTTAAAAAGGACTGATTCAGAGGACTGAATCATTGTCAGATGGAAATTATGACAGCTGGAAATTTTCATGCCACACCCTGTCATGTGATCTCTATATGCTTTGTTAGTCATTTCATCTCTTCTTTTAAAATGTTAACATTTTAATTTTATTTAGCACATCTGTGTTAAACATTTGTTTTTTTTAAAAAATAATTATGCCTGTATATATACATTTGTGTATATTTTGTGAATATTTCCTTCACAACACATAACTGATTTTTTCCTTACAGTACTAATATTTCTTATACATAACATATATAATAGCCTACGTGTCTTTTCTAAAATAGTAGAGAAAATATATACTTACTGAGGTTTTCATCTGATTCAAGCAGTCGAATCATAACAAGACTTCATGCGCTTACATGACTACCTGTGTTTATGTCGTCAGGTGAGACGTCAGCTGAATAACAGGTCAGCCCAGATTGCAAATGAGCCCTTGCAACAGTAAAAGTCTTTATCTGTTGCATTTATCAGTCATTTTCTATCCACCTGATTGCATGTATGTTCATATTGTGTCTTTTTGTAAATCATTAGATGTCAGTGTGAGTCATACAAAAATGACTTGCATAAATCACTCTAAAGAAGAACATATTTCCAATTTCTGAAATAAATGTTTTAAAATTAAAATCTGAATAGTTGAATGGATTAATTATGAATAGAATTATTCATAAGTTTTAAAATATGAATAATATTTTAATTACATTTTATTTTATTTTTTTGAAAATTGTGTAATGTTAGGCTATATGTATTGAATGAAAGAAAGTGAAAGTGTTTTAATGAGCTTTTCACTTAATGCTTCACCATTTTATTTATTTATTTATTTACTTATTTATTTTTGACATACATACATAATATTTTTACTTGTTATTTGAGAAATCAAAATATTAGATTTTAAATTCAAGAGCTTAACGTTCATGTTTTCCGCTTAATTTTTTTAAATCAATTTTTTGTTATCTCTAACCTGTATTAGCGTATCTACTGCAGGTGTGTATTTATTAATTCATTGTACAGACAGACAGATGGACGGACTTTTATTGTGTAATTATATGACACCGCTACAGACTTCTCTCTAGCACGTCATTTTTGGCGCCGGAAAAAGAATAGTAAACAGTGCAGGGGGCGGGGCGGGGTTTCATCGCTTTTTTTTGAGCCTCATCACAATCACCGTTGTTTGAAGAATTCCAACAATACTTGCAAAAGCAAAAAATAAACACTGGAACTATATTATATCGATATCATAAGCACCGTGGACTCAACGTTTCCTGGTGGTTGTTTCCATTACGAGAGAGGGACGCAAAAACACTACCGATCGCAGAGAGGTAAAATTCTGTGTTTGGCACTTTGGGAGTCGCCAGTTCGCCAACATTTTTTGCAGCAGCGGATGAGATACTGGGGGTGGACATGGTGTCTGTTTTCACCCAATGCATTGCTTCTGCTCGTACACATATGAAAATAAATAATTGTGCATAGTCTTATTTTGTCTAGTATGCTTCTTAACTTGCTGATACGTGAATATTGCACAGAACTAATGCAGCAGAACCTCGATCATTCATCACCCGCAGATGACAGATAACCTTAACCTTTATTTATTCATTAATAATGTTGTATACATTAAAACTACTTAACATCGTTGGGTTATTTTAAAGATATTCTATCTAAAGATTTTAACAGATTTGAGTGCTCTAACAAGTTAACAAGTGTGCCTGTGCAAAAGTGTTCTACTACTCCGCTGTTTTTATTCTAATTAGCTGTTTTAATTCATATTTTATGAGACAGATAAGCATAAACCCTCTTCTAAATCGTTTGTTTATGCGTATTTTTCCTCTGGTATTCTGTTACATAGTTTGATTGACTGGTCGTCCATCCAGTGAGCATGGAGGCAGGAGAAGACCAGACCAACTCCAGCTCAGCCAATAGCAGCACAGCATCAGGGGGAAACTCCCGCCCCCCTCAGATAGCTCAAATGTCTCTATATGAAAGGCAAGCCGTGCAGGTGGGTCACAAAGTCACTGCAAAGTCCACAAACAGCCAAATTGAAGTGTAATTTAAATCTCTTATTCACATCAGTGCCTCTGTGTGACTTGAATTGTCTTGAATTGTGGGAAATGTAGTTGTCTGTACTCTTGAATATGTTTCCAGGCACTGCAGGCATTACAGAGGCAGCCCAATGCAGCTCAGTACTTCCAGCAACTGATGCTGCAGCAGCAGCTCAGCAATGCTCAACTCCATAACCTGGCTGCTGTGCAACAGGTCAGACGCAGTCAGTAAATCATATTAAGCAAAATCCACCAAAAAAAAAAAAAAAAGATTAGTGATATTATCCCTGGTGGATGAGGAAAAACAACCAAATTATGCAAATTTTCTTTAAAAATCTTATCAGCTTTGTAAAATCTCAGTCCTGGTGTTTTAACTAGAGGATTCATCATTTTTACCTGGTTGGGTAAATTAAGTACACTACTATTAATTTTTTAATGTTAATGTTTTTCAGCAAGCACACATTAAATTAATCAAAAGTGACAGTACAGACATTTATAATGTTACAAAAGATTTCAAATGAATGCTGTTCTTTTGAACTTTCTAATAATCAAAGAATTCTGAAAAAAAAAAAAAATCCACAAAAAAAAATGCAGCATAATTGTTTTCAACAAGCATAATAATAAAAAATGTTTCTTGAGCACCAAATTAGCATATAAGAATGATTCGAGTCATTTGACACTGAAGTCTGGAGTAATGGCTGCTGAAAATTCATTCATTTTATAATATTTTCATAATATTTCTCAATATTACAGTTTTTACTGTACTTAATAAATGCAATCTTAAGCATAAAAGACTTTAAAACATTAAAAATATCTTACAGACTACAAATATTTGAACAGTGTACGTAATATTAATTTACATGTGTTGAAATATGAATTAACATGTCTTATATTCAGTATGTAAGCATTGTTTTGCACCATATTTAATTGTAATTGTTTTTCAGCAAAATTTTTATGAACTCATAGCTTTCATGGAGTTACAAAATGGAAATGTATTACTATGGAATTTTTTATAAAAAAAAATATTATTGCTAATAATTATTTCTTTTTATTAATGTAATGTATTTACCATTTTTTATTTACTGTTTATTATTATTATTATTAAAAACATTCAATACATTTTTTTTTTCATAAACTTTGTTATATGTTATATCAGTTTTACACCAAAAAGTGTTGTAAGTGCTGTAGTGTTATTCTGCAATTTTTAAAAAAAAAAAATTTCTGTCATTCACCCTGAGATATTTCTTTTTTATATTTTCAGGCAACTCTTGCAGCCAGTCGTCAGTCCAGCTCTCCCAGTAACAGTGTCTCTCAAGCTACAAGTTCAGCGCAATGCACAGTGAGTTGTTATAAATCTACTAGATGTGTGACATGTCTAATGGAATTTATAACTATGCTCAGTTCTAATACTTTGTTTGTGAAAATGTGCTTAAGCATGTTGACAATCATTTTGGAACGTTTTATTAAATAGAGCTGATCTATGGTGTGCTTTTTTTTTTAGGTCAACTTAAGTACCACATCTGGTGGAGGGACCATGACAAACCCCCGTCCAGTGGGACCTGCCACCTCTGCAACATCAACAGCCCTTAGCCAGTCAGTATTGTTGGGTGGAAACTCAGGTGGACAGGGTCAGATGTACCTGAGAGTAAGTGTCTTGTCAGAGTGCACTTAAATCCAGACCTAGACCTAATATATGTTTTTACGGCTTGTAATAACACTGTACAACAGTATAAAACTGTTCACCTGGTGACCGTTAATGTAATGTTTATCCAAGCTCACTCTTTTCCTCAGGGTGTAATTTTACTGGTCTTTCCACCCACAGGTAAACCGCTCTCTCAGGGCACCTCTCACCCCTCAGCTCATTTTCATGCCTGGTGGTACAGCGACAGCTGCTGTGGCAACGGTTGCCCAACAGCAGCCCCAGCAGCAGCAACAGGAAACAGCTCCCACATCCTCAAGTAACCAGTCAGACAATGATCAGGTGTGACATTTAGAATTCTAAGTGTTGTGTTTGTTTGTTTTTTTGCAGTTAGACTGTGTCATAATCTGGGGTAATCTAGTAAGCGATAAATCCCATTTCCTAAGCAACTTCACCGTGCAATAAGACCAGGTTGCTTGGCTTTTGTGTCTTTCTTTGTCCACAATGAAATCTTATTGGTCTGAAATCCTGTGTAATATCACTGTATGTTAAACATCCAGTATATTCTTAATGGTTGTGATTCTGTTACATAGCATTTCACTGTCAGTTTTGAACAAAAAATGACTTGTCGGTGGAAATTTGTCACATCTGGTTAGATGCTAGTGTTAAGATTGTGATATTGGTATACCCTTCTCCCTTTCACACTTTCCATTGTTTTGCCTCTTGCATAATTTCCTTTGTCTGTTTTTAGGTGCAGAACTTGGCAATGCGTTGCGTGTCCACTCCAAGGGTGGCTACTGTGAAGACAGAGTTTGCAGACAGGAAGGAGACAAGTGGTGAGGATTAAAATGAAGATATTACAGGGCTTAACAATAAGGTTTTTTCTGCTTGGCCAGTCCATCCAGTAGTTCAGATTTCCACTTGCCCTGCTCCAACACACAAAGATTTTTTTATTTATTTAAATTTCTAATTTATAGTTTAGTCTTAGTTTTAATCTTTATTAATCTTTTTATTTTATTATAATAAGTAAATTATTATTTAACATGTATTTTATTTTTAAATGGTGTAATTAATACATTATTATCTTACTTTTTTTAAACAATATAATGAATTAATATATTTTTCACATATACCCATTCAAAAGTTTGGGGTCAGTAAGATTTTTTATTTTTTTTTTAAATGACAGTTAAAGATGTTAAAAAATCTACATATTTCAAATAAATAAAGTTCTTTTGAACATTCTATTCATTAAAAAAAAAACTTGAAAAAAAGTCATGGCTGCTGAAAATTCCACTTTGGCTTCACAGGAGTGAATTACATATAAAAAAATATTTAAAAAAGGAATCGGTTATTTTAAATTGTAATAATATTTACAAAATTAGCGTTTTTACAGCATTTACTGCATTCCTGGTGAAAATTAGGTACTTCTTTCTAAAACATTGAAAACTCTTACCCACCCCAAAGCTTTGAATGATAGTAATAATTAGTAGTAATAATTTAGTAATAATTTGATTAGTAGTAATAATGATAGTAATAACTTTTAAAATATATATTTTTTTAAATTACCGGATAATATGTTTTATTTAAAACAAAAATATGTAATAACTGCTGGACGTTATTCACCTATTATGAGTATAGAGGAAACTCCAGGACAACAACATTCATTAACACAAAAGTCATTCTTGCGGTTTCAACTTCACCTGTTAGTCATCTAAATAACTGTCCTTATCTGACAAGTTTAAATATTAACACATTTATTACTAAATGTCAAAGAAAACCAAATGTTTAATTTTACAAGTTGTAATAATGCATTTACACAGTCACTCCCTATTGTTTCACCTGCAGTCATTGTCTGCTGCAATCATTTCCAAATGCATTGACTATGAAATGAACTGACATTTCTTTATCTCTTTCTGACCTTTTAAGGCTCATTCCCACTCAACCAGCAAACTCAGACTCAGCAGCAGTTTGGTCAGTCAGCCCAGCAGATCCAACCACAGACTCAACCGCTCACCAACACCAAACTGCAAAACTGCTCCAACGCCACCAATCCCAGCATGCCTGGCCTCAACGTGAAGGGCGCTAACCAATCTGCTGTCACCCCACAGCAAGCTGGAGGTTCCTCCAATCCTCCTTCCTCCTCACCTTCCCCCTCGCTCCCTCTCTCCCAGCTCCTTCTTTCTCAGTCTGGCTTGTGCCAAGCTCGAGGAGTACCAGCTGCTACGGCCACGGTTACCCACATCCTGGTGCCCACCTCCAATGTTCCTACATCTTCTCAAGGCTATCCAATGGGCACAGTGGCAAACAAATCTAACATGACTGCCCAGACGTTAGTGGTGCAGCCACTACAGCAGACGGGGGCGAATCTGAGCACTGAAAAACTGGGTCATGGAACGGGACATGTGCCCATTCAACCTAAAACGGCTCAAGGGCATCGGCTGCCAGTGCAGATGCCCCCTCGCCACCCACCTCCCATTCTCCCAGCACCACCCAACAATGGCCAGGCCACAGGAGGCCATCACCCTCCCCATGTCCCAGTTCAGCTGGTTGGAGCGAGGCAGAGCACACTAGGAAACTCCCAGGCTTTAGCAGTGGCCCAGGCTCGGACCTGTTGCGGCCAGCAGGACGCTACGGCTGTTGTGCCTGTCAGTAACTCTGGTAGCAATGTTGTTACAATGGTGGCTGCTGTGGAAACGGGCGGAGCCGGCATGTGCCTTAAAACAGCCCAAAGTGCCCTCCCAATGGCTCAGATGCAAACCAATCAGAGCCCAGCGTTGAGTCAGGGTAATCCTGCTTCGGTCACACACTCGATGGATGGACAGAATAACTCTGGAGATTCTGTTTTCATTCAGTCTGGTCCAGCTCAGGTTAACTAGATAATGGGTGAACTCTATTTCTCTATGGTCTGTCCATGCTGTGGCACTCATGTGATCTTTCTTTTCTTGTAGGCGAAGCCTGGGATTGGTCCATTAAAAAGAAAATCTGAATCAGATTTACCCCATGAGATGTCAGTTGAGACCATCAATGCAAGTCCGTCAACGCAAGACTCCGCTCCTCCTCTCTCACCAGCTCCCTCACTAGATACAGGTGGGCCATAGGCAGGAATAGTATAGAGTTAATTGCAAAGTGTTTTTTTTTTTTTTTTTAATTATACATTACCTTTCAAAGGTTGGGGTCAGTAAGTTTATTTATTTTATTTTTTTTTTTTTTTGAAAGAAATGAATATTTTTATTAAACAAGGGCATGGTTAAATTAATCAAGAGTAAGAGTAAACACATTTATAATGAAACTAACAATTTCTATTCCAAACAAATGTTGTTCCTTTGGACTTTATATTCATCAAAGAATCCTGAAAAAACTTTTCAGGTTCCTGAAAAAACCTGAAATTTTTTTACAACATTAATGTTTTAACTGTAATTAATAAGTGTTTCCTTGGTGAGCATAAGAGACTTCATTTAAAATCATCTGAAAACGGTCAGTGTTAAATAATGGTAGTGTCACTTAAAAAAAAGTGTTTTTTGTTTCGTTCTGTTTTTTTTTTTGGTTACATATTTTATTGTTTTAAAGGTTTAGTTCATTCTGTATTTAATTGGTTTTTGAACATCATTCACTATTTAAAAAATTGTATCTGCACATACCTATCTACACCTTTGCCAGTGAACAACCATCCAGTAATGATTACAGATGCACAATATTTGTTGGTTCCATATTGGTTATCCTGTTTTTTTCTTAGTTATCATATTGGTTGATACTGGTTAATTAATTGTTAATCCTCATTTGCCCCAATTTTTACATTTAGATTACATTTTCCATAATCTAACACTCACTTAAAGTTAATCTTTAAAAACTCTAATCATTTATTCATGCTGTTAAATGTAATCTTTAACAGATATCAAAATGAATATCCATTTTTACGCTGTACATTGAATTGTGAAACTGGCATGATGTTTTGCCGATGTTTTGCAGTAAAAAATACTATAACATCCAGTTCATACTACAAGTTTGCATCTAACATTTAAATATTATAATATACCTAATGTAAATATAATTGTAAAATGTAGTTATATATATATTTAATGTTTATGATTAGCAGTGCAGTAAACACTATCGAATCACTATTTATTCTTCTCATTTGTATGAATGTTTTTGCTCTTCTGAACTGTTTCTGCCGGTCTATTTGTTGTTTAGTCCCAGAGATGGCGTTCTCCTCTCCTCCTACTCTCTCTCTTTCTCTCCCTCTCCCTCGTGGAGGAGGACAGGGTGATAGAGCACCTGTCCCACAGGCTGTGGTCAAACCTCAGGTCCTCACTCACCTCATTGAGGGCTTTGTTATCCAGGAGGGAGCCGAACCTTTCCCTGTGAGTGTATCTGCTAAATACAAAATCTAGTTTTTCATGGAAAGGCATGTTTTTTTCAGACCAGATAAAAAAAAAAAGATAAAAAAGAAAGATAATCCTGCATTAAAACACACATGAAGTTTTCCTTCTGATTGACAGGTGACTGGGCCATTGAAAGAACTTCCTGTGGCTGTTCCACCAATCCTACATCCAGAGAACATCCGCTCTGATAGTGAGTGTTTGTGTTTCAAAGCTTTGTGGAAAAACAGACATATTTACATTCTCTTACACATGTATCGGTCTATATATCATTTACAGAATTAAAGTGTGAATACTGTCTAAGATTTGCACCGGCCAGCCAGTTCAGACGATCCAAGCGCTTCTGTTCCAAAACCTGTGCAAAGAGGTAAGACAAAAATCATCTCATATCATTGTCATTTTTTCTTTAAATAAAAAAATGTACATAGAAAAAATTTAATTAATAATGAATTGACCTGAATGAGTATGTGCTGTGTTTTGTTTTATTTTCTTTCAAACCTTTTTATTTAGGTACAATGTCAGCTGCAGTAACCACTACCGTGTTAGTAGGGGTCTTGAGGGAGTAGAACGGCCACCAGGGGGCCCTGTTGTGCAGGATGTTATTGCTAGACGCAGGGGTCCTCGCAGAAGCAGCTCTGAGATCGCCTGTGCTAAAATAACAGGAAGGCATCTTCCTGTAAAGGTGAAATAATCAACATTGCAGCAAACTGTTTATAAGAGAATCAAATTAAGATCTTATGTACACTACCGTTCGAAAGTTTAAGGGCAGTAAAATTGTATTTAAATACTTTTAATTAATACTTTTATTCAGCAAGGATGCATTCAATTTATAAAAAGTGAGAGTAAAGACATTTATAATGTTACAAAAACTTCTATTTCAAATAAATGCTGTTCTTGTGAACTTTGTATGCATCACAAACAAACATTAAGCAGTACAACTGTTTTTAACATTTTTAATAATAGTTATTTAGCACCAAATCAACATATTACTGTATTACTGGAATAATGGCTGCTGAAAATTCAGCTTTGCCATCACAATAATAAATTACATTTTGAAATAGAAAATAGTTATGTTAAATTGTAATAATATTTCACAATATTAGTTTTTAATGTTTTTTTTTAATCAAATAAATGTTGACTTGGTAAGCATAATAGACTTTCAAAAAAGTGTAGATATATGAAGCCACCCAAAGGGAAAATCATACTGTTTTAAAACACTTTAAATCATTGTTTTCTTCTTTTGTTTTCTTTTTTTAATGAATATACTTTAATCTATTTTTTCTCTTTTGCAGTGTCGTTCAGAATCTAGTCGTTCTGAGGATATCTCCAGCTGTGAGGGTGAGGAAGAGGAAGACTTCTTGTCACTCTCTCCCAGCTCATCCTTCTCATGCTCAAGACCTACCCACTGTGGCCCTCAGTTGGATGACACAGCACCAAGTGGCCTCCCAGTGGATGAGAGCCACTTCCTATCTGGCAACCCTGCTCACTGGAGTGTGGAGGAAGTGTGTCAGTTCATTTCTTCTCTTCAAGGTTAGTGTTCTGATGCTCCAGCTCCACAAATTTGGATGTATGCTTTATGTTCATATGTATATTTATTATATCATATACTCCTCCATCTCTTTTCAGGTTGTGAGGACCTGGCATCCCAGTTCCTGTCACAGGAGATTGATGGCCAAGCGCTCATGCTACTTAAGGAAGAGCATCTTATGTCCACTATGAACATCAAACTTGGTCCTGCCCTCAAAATCTGTGCTTCTATCAACAGCCTGAAGGATTGAACGAGGGATGGAGAGAGAGAAGTAGCAGGATTAGAGCTTTATACTTCCGTCACCAGCCTGAGAAACTGAAACTGATGGGCATGAAAAGACTTTAGATTTTATGGCTGACCTAGAGATTAATCAAAAAAAAACAAAAAAAAAACAGGAAGACAGGAATGAATGACATCTGAAGGGGAAAACAAGTGATGCCTTAGTCAAAAGCA
Source organism: Tor tambroides (assembly GCA_021397915.2). Classification (NCBI taxonomy): domain Eukaryota; kingdom Metazoa; phylum Chordata; class Actinopteri; order Cypriniformes; family Cyprinidae; genus Tor; species Tor tambroides. The sequence continues at coordinate 15,275 of JAFVLL020039013.1, read as the reverse complement.
AATTATTTACCTTAGTATTTTTGTTTCGATGTGAAAACCTGGATTATTAATGATATTGTTTTCAATGATGGCTAGATTGGAACTGACTAGTTCTCATTTTAATTTGTCCTGTTTTCAAACAGTTTTGAAAAGAATAATGAGAGTGATCCTAAAGGAAAAAATAGCACAAAGATGATAATGTATAATCTTTAAATGACAGAATCGATTAGCTAGGAGGTCATAAGCATAATACGTCTTGATTCTGGATTTTGAATGTGCTACATATATAATATCTGGGCTGTTTGAATGGGCATGTGAGCTTCGCAGCTCTGATTTGAAGCCGTCACGTAAATGTGTAGTCTTTAATCAGTATTTTTGTGTCCTTTTGTGTTTGTCAGTTATGTTAAACAATAGTAATCAAAGTATGACTGATAATGACATTAAAGACAGTAATCAATGTTATACCTGTAGTGCTTTTGACCATCAGAGTCAAAGATGTGAATAAGTTGCCTTTAAAAAAAAAAATAGTATGTTGCCTCTGACAGCTGCATCTTCCTTCAGGGCTTCCCTTATTTTTCCCCAAAAAGTCAACTGAGTGTCATTTCACTACTTTTGTATGGAAAGCCTGTTGTTTTGGGTTGATCAGCACTTGATTAAGGGATTGTTGATTGTCTTCGGTGTGCCATTTAGGAAGTTAATACAATTAGATTCCCATACACTATAACTCGGTGTGCTATGAAACTAATGAAATGATTTCATACTGCAGCTTTCTATGTGTGCATTTCCATTTCACTGCTATTAATGGTTCAGAGACTGTGAGAGATGGAAAATCTGTAGTTATGTTCTCACTACACAGTATTACTGAATGGAAGTAGGTTTTGTTTCTTTTTATAAATCACAGACTGAAGGAATGATTGGATAACCGATCCTAGAACAATAATTGTTTCTTTTTTTCTACAGTAGATGGTTAGCAATCTTTTCATTTGTATTAAAAAGTAGCATCATTATTTTTGGGTATAGTTTACCAGCTTCATAGACAGGTATTAGTAGCTTTACCTGTGAGTCTTGCAGCACCTGAGTGCCGGTATGATGAGGTGGTGTGTAAATGTTTATGAGAGAGTGTGAGCGAGAGAGAAAGAGTGCCTGAGAAAGCTGTTTGCTGGTGCTCTAAACATATGGCTTTCTTTGAGTTTCTTTGTATGCTTAAATATTAATAAAGAAGGTGCTGTGACATTCACACCCAGTTTCTCTCAAGTCTTTATTTCCTGGTTGGCAAATTAGTGTTAGTTTCTGGTCCTTGTTTTAAAATGCATTGATGGCTTTGTCAGTGGATAATGCATGTTTATTAGTGTAGTAGTGTGTTTTGAGTGACTCGTTCTTCCGGTTACATCGTAATGCCAATAGGTGGCAACTAAGGCCACGTTCACACAGCAGCAGAATACGGTTGTCAGTCCTGTATTTGAGTCCTTAATACGGTTACGTTCACACACAGTTCGGTTATTTACGGGCGTGACAACCGCATTCTGTAACCGAACTCACACCCGTAAATTTTCAGGACTCACAACCGCATTCTCGGAACACACGCGCTGTGTGAACGGAACAGGACTGGACAACTAGTTGTCTGTCACGTCATACAGCGCGAGAGAGGGCCGCTCTGCCACACAAATGCACGTCTACCGTGTGTTTCGTGTTTTCATGTGTTTTCGGTAACTTACAGTGACGGAGAAATGAGCTGCGTGTCATCTGAAATTTTTAGATCCCGTCAATTTTCCACCGGAGCCGCTCCCGTCTGTTTTGTGTTCTGCGCGCGTCCTCGCGATTCAAATGCTCCGCTCTCCACCCAAATTTAAAAGCTGCAGTCAGTTAATGAAGATGTGACGAATGAACTCGAGGCTTGATTGGACTCTTGTTGTGTCAGAAAGTGATACGACTTTTAGTTTTATGGACGTCGCCATCTTTGATTTTACTTTGGTCACTGTCCCTATGGTTACTGGTAAGGAATATGGGCTTGACTCCCGTTGCATGTTCATACAGACAGTATTCTAAACACAACTGTAAGCTGCTGTGTAAACGAGACATTTCGAGACTCACACCTGTAAAGAAAATGCGGTTGTCAATCCCAACAACTGACAGTGTGAATGTAGCCTAAGTCAACTTGATCATTCATTCAACCGATTCGTTCAAAACATTGATTCATTCAGCTGTGGCTGCTTTTGGATAGTGTTTCCAGGGTCACGTTTTTGAAAATGCAGTCGGGGGAAAAAAATACAGAGCCGTTGGTTTTTAAAAAAAAAAAAATATATATATATATATATATATATATATATATATATATATATATATATATATATATATCACGGGCGCCAAAAAGACAAAGAAAATGAGAATCGATCAGTTTACTAATGTGTATTGATCCTTGGAATGAATACCAATGAAAGAGCGAGTAAAGGAGAAACTAGAGATTACGTGAGTTTCACCCACATCAGGAATTTTGAGGTTAGTTGACTTTAGCATTGCACATTACTTGTACATTGACTCTGCTTGTGTGAAGACACGACGAGTTATTGTGAAGAGAAGAATAGATAAGCAAAAAAAGAAATGATTTTGTAAGCTTAATAATGGTCTTGACTGAGATCAGAAAAGAGAGGATATGTTCTTGTTTTTCATTTTTGTATAAAGAAGTGTTTATAAAAAAGTTGGTGAGGCTTCAGTGATTGAAGTGGAATAAAATACAGATTAAATGAATGACCACATACTACATATGAACAAATCCAGCTAAAATAATCCAAATAAGATTTGAAACATAATATATAAAATCAAAATGTTTATTTTAAGGTCCATTGGGCGCGTTTTAAGTCAGCTTTGGGCTGGGATCTGTCTAACCTGTATGGAAGTATTTTCGTTGGTGAAGCAAAAATAGATCAAATGGCTGGCCATATTGTGACTCAAAAGTAAGTTACACATTTAATTGTTGTTTATTAAGCTGTTGTTTATATATCATGTGTTGGTACTCCTAGGCCCAGTTTCATAGACAGGGTTTAGCCTAAGCCAGGATTAGGCCATAGTTCAATTAGGACATTTAAATAATTTTTATAAACATGCCTTAGAAAAAAGCATTAATGGTATGCATCTTAAGACAAAACAAAGGCACTAACATGTTTTAAGATCAGTCAGTGCAAGTATTTTTCAGCTGAAACAGCCCAGATTTACATTTTAGTCTAGGATTAGGCTTAAGCCTTGTCTGCGAAACCGGGGGGGGTAGTGTTTGTATTTGAATATCAGCATAACTATGATTCTGAACAATTCTACTCCTGTAATAGTGTTTAAAAATATCCAAGGGTTGAACAGATAAAGTCAGTCCTTTTCTAGTGACTACCAGAAAACTTTTTGTTAATTTTGTAAATGTGGAAATGTACCTGCCACATGTCTTTAAACAAGGCTGCATCATTATACTGGCTGTGGTACTGCTAATATATCTGTCCTGAAAAATTAATGTAAATTTAGCTTGATCAGTCAAGCAAGTTTGAACCTTCTCAGTGTTTATTGCTTTAAACTCCACCTTTTCACAGCATCAGGTTCAAATATCTAACTGTACAATAAATTTTGGATTTTATTTATGATAACACAAATAAAATCCTAGAATTTGGCAATATTGCAATTTGTTCAATGCATTTTAAAGAAAGGATACTATCTGTAAAGGATAATATCTATAAACATTCTCTAAAATTAACATTTCATACATTCAATTTTTTTTTAATATCAGTATGGCTGGTCAACAGTCAATTCACTCAGCAAGAAGCACTGGAGATGCACAGTTTACACCACAAACACAAAGTAATATTTTTATATTGGTGTGATGTATTATGTAGAGTCACGTGAAGTTTAGAAAACTGTGTAGTTGTTGGATTCTCCATATCCTGCTTCCTTCAGATACTGTTCAATATTGATTGGCTCAGGCACACGGATAACATTACTGTCATTGGCACTCTTCTCTCCTGATTGGAGTTTACGCCTGACCTCAGCCAATGAGGGGCGGTCGTGCTCCTTCCACTGACAGCAGACTTTGATAAGTGAGTAACTGGAGAAAAGCCGTAGCAACAATTGATTATTTTGAACACACACACTGTATTAACAGTAAATTAAAATATGATAAATAAAAAAATGTAATACAATAATTGTACAAAACAATAATTCTAAAGGTGCATTTACAGTGAGTTGGAGCAGTTGTTTGGTTTCTTCAGGGTTTTCCCTCGCTGATGATACTGTAGAAGTTCATTTCCAGGGATTTCAGCAAAGGGGACTTCACCTGAAAGTTAAAAAAAAATAGGATAGACAAAAATGTGAGAGAAGTTAATTAATCATTCTAAGTCAGATACAGTCAACTTGAATCATCCCAAAAGAACTGGACAGCAAACTCACCAAGAGTCACCATTTCATACAGTAGCAGCCCAAGTGACCATCTGCAAAAAAGTTCAAGAAATACAGGTATTTGAGGTGAAAAAGTGAATGTTGTTTTTCCTGATAACATGTATTGTGCTTATTACTTACACATCACTTTTTGGAGTGGCTGGTCTCTTGGCCATTAGCTCAGGAGCCTGCCACTTTTTTCTCCCAGGGTCTTCATTGTGATTAGCACTTGCTGATGTCCTCGCATACAAATCACCCAAACCCCAGAGTTTTGCAGTACAAATCCTGCTGACTAACACGCTGCGAGCCTTGATGTTGCAGTGGAGAAGATCTTTGCTATGAAGAAAGTCCTACAGAGAAAGAAGCAAGAAAGGTCAGATGATGTCCACCCTTGAAACTGAACCAAAATATGACACGACACCATCATTGGTGTCATATTTGTTCCAACTAGTGCTTATATTGCCAATTCAAAGACCAAAAAAGTGGTGATAACAACATTGTGCTCACCAGTGCAGAGGACACATGTGAAGCCATGGTGAAGATCTTCTTCTCTGTCATCTGATACATGCCATCTGGTCCAACATTATCCTGTTTAATACCAAATGACAAATGAAATTGCACAAAAATAAGTTTATTTAGATGCACAACCTTTGAGATTAACAACATAAGATATAGGAAGCATTTCAAAACTTGACTTATGGCCTGGCTATTACCAATCAGTTGAGAAACCCAGCTATAAAACATCTTGGTCAAACCTCTTACCTGTCTACACCTCCACAGGAATCCAAGCAGATCTCTGTTCTCCATCTCTTCAATAACAGTAATGAGAGGAGCTCGCAGGGATATAACTCCCAGAAGCTCCGGTAGGAAGGGATGGGGCCCTAACTGGGAAAGGAAGGACGCAAAGCCCAAGAATGACTGACTTTCCTGGTTACTGGCTGAATCTGAGTATAAGAACAAAAAAAGGAGAGTGAAACTGGAATTCAAGATCTCAGGTAGACATTATGACTATATCTTAAACTACTTGAGCACCTTTAAGTACACGCAGCACCACATTTCTGTTTTCCATACGAGCCCTGCAGAGTGAGATGGAGCTGTCTGACTTCAGAGAATATGATGCTGGGAGAGGAGACACCCCTTTGAAGTTCTCTGGCAGTCGTTGTCGTGGAAGTTCCCTGGGCTTTGTGAAGGCTGAAGCTATGGCACCAAAAGAGCCTCCGCCATCGGTAAAGGCCACATTGTTGGCATTGAAGGAGGCATGTTCATGTCTATAGGAGTCTCGACCTGGGCTGAATGTCATGTAAGATGTAGTGTCCAACGCTATGGGCTCACCTTCAAGAGCATTCAGACCCTGAGGAGCTACATATAGGGATATAGGAAGAGAGACTGTTTAGGTGGGATTCAATTAATTAAAAGTATGAAAAAAAACAGAACAGGATACTTAATAAAATATATTATCGACCAAATGTCATATTGGTTTAATTTAAATCAATATAAAAACCATTTTGTGCAAACAGTCTCAATGTGTAGATTAGAGGTGTGATTCATACGCCCTTGCCACGACTCGTAAGCACAGAGGTTTGCATTTGAGATGCAACATTTGTGCATAATACTAAAGCAAATATTTAATCCCTGTATTATGTACAGACATTTCTATATGTATGTTATTAATTAGGAAACACATTTTTGTGATTAACTTTTTATTCAATTTTAAAATGTACAGATCAGTTTTGCTATATGTAACATGCAAATTTTTGCCTATAATACAAAACACTGAACTATACATTGCCAAACCCAAAAACAAATAAAGGGAATATATATATATATATATATGTGTGTGTGTGTGTGTGTGTGTATATATATATATATATATGAAGAGTTCAGATGCAAAAAGCCTCTAAGTACGTGTGACGTTTTTCTTTAAAATGATGTAGTTTTTCTTTAAAATGTATAAGTTTCTATGTAAACACTGGTACTTCTGAATGGGTTGAGGTTGGGATTTAGCGCATTTGAAGTGAAAGCACTTGATGAACATATACTATGTGAGGAGAGCATTCACTTATTTTTGACCAAGATGGCTTTTAGAGGCTTTTGCATTGGAACTCTTCATATATCATATATATATATATATATATATATATATATACAGGTGCATCTCAATAAATTAGAATGTCGTGAAAAAGTTCATTTTTTTCTTGTAAGTTATTTCAAAAAGTGAAATTTTCATATATTTTAGATTCATTGCATGTAAAGTAAAACATTTCAAAAGTTTTTTTGTTTTAATTTTGATGATTAGAGCTTACAGCTCATGAAAGTCAAAAATCAGTATCTCAAAATGGTTTCAATTAATGACCATCCCTACAGTATAAATTGCGGGTATCCCTTGTTCTTTGAAACCACAATAATGGGGAAGACTGCTGACTTGGCAATGATCCAGAAGACGAACATTGACGCCCTCCACAAAGAAGGGTAAGTCACAGAGGGTCATTACTGAAAGGTGTGGCTGTTTACAGAGTGCTGTATCAAAGCATATTAAATGCAAAGTTGACTGGAAGGCAGAATTTGGGTAGGAAAAGGTGCACAAGCAGCAGGGATGACTGCAAGCTTGAGAATACTGTAAAGCAAAGCTGATTCAAACACTTGTGAGAGCTTCACAAGGAGTGGACTGAAGCTGGAGTCAGTGCATCAAGAGTCACCACGCTCAGATGTCTTCAGAAAAAGGGCTACCAAGCCACTTCTGAACCAGAGAAAACATCAGAAGCGTCTTACCTGGGCTGTGGAGAAAAAGAACTGGACTGTTGCTCAGTGGTCCAAAGTCCTCTTTTCAGATGAAAGTAAATTTTGCATTTCATTTGGAAATCAAGGCCCAGAGTCTGGAGGAAGAGTGGAGAGGCACAGAATCCATGTTGCTTGAAGTCCAGTGTGAAGTTTCCACAGTCAGTGATGATTTGGGCTGCCATGTCATCTGCTGGTGTTGGTCCACTGTGTTTTCTGAAGTCCACAGTCAACGCAGCCATCTACCAGGAAATTTTAGAGCACTTCATGCTTCCTTCTGCTGACAAGCTTTATGGAGATGCTGATTTCATTTTCCAGCAGGACTTGGCACCTGCCCACACTGCCAAAGGTACCAAAAGCTGGTTCAATGACCATGGTGTTACTGTGCTTGATTGGCCAGCAAACTCGCCTGACCTGAACCCCATAGAGAATCTATGGGGTATTGTCAAGAGGAAGATGAGAGACACCAGACCCAACAATGCAGATGACCTGAAGGCCGCTATCAAAGCAACCTGGGCTTCCATACCACCTCAGCAGTACCACAAACTGATCACTTCCACGCCACGCCGAATTGAGGCAGTAATTAAAGCAAAAGGAGCCCCTACCAAGTATTGAGTACATATACAGTAAATGAACATACTTTCCAGAAGGCCAACAATTCACTAAAAATGTTTTTTTATTGGTCTTATGAAGTATTCTAATTTGTTGAGATAGTGAATTGGTGGGTTTTTGTTAAATGTGAGCCTAAATCATCACAATTAAAAGAACCAAAGACTTAAACTACTTCAGTCTGTGTGCACTGAATTTATTTAATACACGAGTTTCACAATTTGAGTTGAATTACTGAAATAAATGAACTTTTCCACGACATTCTAATTTATTGAGATGCACCTGTATATGATTGTATATTTCATGATTTCAGAAACGTGACAGTCATAGCACATAATTTCCCCAAATTATAAAAAAAAAAGCGCCAAAAGAATGCTCATCTAAAACAGTATTTGATTAGCAATATAAACATATTTTCAACTTTTATCTATGTATGACACTCTTGGAATGTTGTTTTTTTTTACATATATGCAGATACTCACCATCAATGCCTTGCAAGTTTCTCCTAGTCCTGGTTGTTCGACTGGGCCTGGGTTGCAGGCAATCCACCTTCTCAGGACAGAACTTAAGCAGCAGAAGAAACACCAGCGTGACCAAGAAACTCATCAAAAACAACACTGGTACGATTATCACTTCCTGTTCATAAACACGGATCTCTGAGGGAGCAGATCACATGTTGACAAGGAATATGAGTGACATTTTTTTACATTTTAGCTTACAGCTTTGGAGACAAACTTGTCTAATGGTGATGATTCCTTTGTTTTATCTGACAGACATGATCTACTCACCACACAACGTGTCTCCAGGTTTACATTCAGAATACGCAGAACTGGAAGTGGTAGCCATCCTGTGTGGAGGCAGAATGTGGATTTAAAAGGTTGGAGATTTTTAAAATTAAGTATTACTTGTTTACCAAAGTATAGCACTGTGTTTCAGGTTGATTTCCAAATACGGAGGACATTGAAACAATGTAGATTTTAAATGTTCTAAGTCTTCTATAATGGCAGTATGAAACATCATGCTGAATTCTGGGTCAGCGTAACATGATCAGTCTTTCTAATCAGCATAAAAGGCTTTGGGTAATTGAGACACATCTTTGTCAACATCATCAGTGTTCATCAGTGCTTTTTTTTAAGGAAATAACTCCAGAAAGAAAAAAGGGGAAAATACTAGGAAATAGATTTCGTGGGTAAATATTTACTGTGTACATAAGTAAATTATGAGTGTGTACATGATGAAAGTATCTTGTAAGTATAGTCTCAAAGACGTTATACTACACCCTTGTGCTCCATGTGCAATATGAGATTACCTCATTTGTGAACAAACAGTGAACACCCAATCTCATGGTTTCTAAATGCCAGTACATCAGTACTAATATTTGCTATACTTTGTGTGTTCACGGCTGCAGTTGTCATTTGTGTTGTGCTACTAGATGAATGTGTTCTTTCTAGGCCTATAAGTGTGGTTAAATGTGTTTTCAGACTGTAAAATATAGGGCTACTATATTAGCTCCTTTTCTGACACATACACGGAACAGCCTTTTTATTTGGATTATGATGCTCAACCTGTTCGTCTGCATTTTTCATTCTCAAAGACTACACGACACGTCATATACACAGAGGTACATAAGGAAACCCACGTAAGCAACTGAGATATATTATACATACATATCTTGACTTAGTAAATGTATTTAAATATAGTGTATTTAAAAATTGTCCAGTACTTTTATTCAACAAAGATTGATCAAAAGTGACAGTTAAGACATTTATAATGTACAAACAAAAAGATTTTTTTTCCAAATAAATGCCGTTCCTTTCTAACTTTCTACTCGTTGAAGAATCCGGGAAAAAAAATTATCACAGTTTCCACCAATAATATTAAGTTTCAAGACTGTTTTCAACAATGACATGAAATGTTACTTGATTTCTGAAGGATCATGTGACACTGAAGACTGGAATAATGCTGAAAATTCAGCTTTGCCTCACATGAATAAATTACATTAATATAGAAAACAATCATTATAAGTTTTAATAATATTCAAATAAATGCAGTTTTTGAGGACTTTCAAAAACATAAAAAAATCACACTGACCCCAAACATTTGAACAGTAGTGTAATATTCTCTATATGGTGTCTTTTGTGCTTCTTTGGCACAAACTAATTCACAATAAATAAATGATCAAATCATCTGACAGCTAATTCCACAAGTAGGCCTGCCTTGTAAACAAAAAGAAAAAAAGTCACGTATTTCACTTTGGTCTGTAGGTCTGCATTAGCCTACCTGCTGGACGCTGTGGTTGTAGGTGGTCTTATTCCTTGATGTTCAGTCTTTCCTTGCGTCTCAGATTGTCTCTATTCATATAGTTTTCCATGATGGAAATGATATCCCATTGTTGAATACATCACTCTGTCCCATGTTTTACAGTGTCATCAGTACCTCTTATTAGTCCCCTTCCTTATTTCTAGAGAATCTCCTTATGGTGTACTGTATACTAAGCCTGCTTGTGTTTGTCTAGGTCGCACCTTTGTTGGTAACTTAGCTCCACCCTTTTCACCTCTGTTCCGTCTCTTCACTTGCTGTTGTTGGTAACACCCGCCTTTTCTGTAGTGCTAAAAAATATTTTTTTACGGCCAACGGGTTTATTACAGTGCCGAGCCATTTCTGCATTTCACGGAGTATCATTTACAGCTGTCAAACCCTGTGAAATCACATTATATCCAGTTAAATGCTCAGACCCTGCCTTTATCGCTACTTGTGTTAAACTAATCTCACATATTATGTTCAGCATATGTGACATTTTCTTCTTCCTGTATCTAGCCAAACCAAAACCTGATTATCCAGCTCCTCAAGTTTCTCTAGGATGTTCAGACATCCAGGCATGACTCCTGACTCAATCAATGTCCATTAAAAACAGTAAAAGAGGGCGTGCAGGTTTACCTTTCATCCAGTGTTTATGGTTTAGAATGAAAACCGTTTTGTCAGCACTTGCATTCAATGTCTGACAGCTGATGGTTTTAACTAGGACTTCAAAAATTTCATAGTAAGAATGCACCATTCAACATTCGGTTGCATGAATAACCAGTTAAAATCGGTTAATCAGCATTCCATAAATAAATATAAAAAGTGATCAAATAGACATGACAAAGGTCTTTTAAACAAGTCTTTACTGGCTAAAACTATAGATACCATGCTTGTTGTTCATATTTAAAATATTTTGCACCCTAGGTAAATAAAGTAAATTGTTATTTGTTCATTGTAAAAATGTAAAACATTTTCTGGTAGTGTTAGTGTGTGGGTTAGGTTATAGTATTTATAACTAGCTGTATACAGGAGCAGATATAGAAAACTATTAATAGGGTGGCATGAGGGTGGCATGATGACTCTGAGGTATGGCAATACTAAAGCAAGTGTCCATATGTAGTTCATGTGGAATTCTGGTCATAAATGTGCAGAACAGTTGCATTACTATAAAGTAATCTGTACTGTTTAAAAACAATCAAAAATAAATATCCAGGGCACCAAGACATCAGCTATTAAATCAACATATTCTAAATGTCTCTGAGCTTGTAAGAGTAGTCTATCATTATTGCATAGAGAAGACAAGTTATTTTCTTAATGATGCACAGGATGCTTGGATGACATAAATCACAAATTTTAGTGCATCAAGACTGAGAGCAACAAAAACTTGTGTCTTATGTGGACATTATGGAAGGTCAGAACACCCTAGCAACTGCCTACCCTCTCTCTCTCACTCTCTCTAAGTCTCCCTTTAAGTAGTCAAGGCCTTTATCAAGCCAACATAGTTAATCAAGTTAAGATTAGATTCTTACCTATTTCTCCTTGTTGATTGTCAGTGACTCGAGTCATTTGATTCAGACCAAAAAGAGTTTTTCAGATTCTGATTTGTTTGTTGATGTTACATTTATGCCAGTAGGTGGTGACAAATGAGCCATCAAAACAGGCATTATTATTCTTTGTTAAGATTTTTGTCTACTAATGTTCACTAATGGTTTTCCTAACAAATGACAACAAAATAGATCTATTTTTCCAGTGTTTCCAGTGTTCCAGTAGATCCGCCTCTGCTGTATTTAAAAACTTTAGAAGTTAATGTCCCCTTTTAGATGTAAACGTGTGTGTGTTTGCTGTTGAACTGAAACAATGTCAATTTACACCACTTTAACATTTTATTTAGAAGTTGTTGAAATAGAGTATGGAGGGGTAGTGATTACATTTTGGCTGTGGGCTTGTTAGGGCGAGGCCTCATCCACTTCTCCTCTGGAATACAAAAGAAAGAGAATGACTGGACAATGAACGGTACATTACCAATGATTTTATGATTTAAAACATGATACAGCATAACAAATCATCAGGAAAATTGTATGGTAAATATAGAAATATAATAATAATAAAAAACCTGAAATCTGAGTAGACAGAACTTTTTCCATGTCCATGTCATTTTAGTGCTAAATATATAAACTGTCACTGGAAAGTGATGTAGACATAAATTAGCACAGAATATTTAATAACAAAGCATGAATAACATACCATACCTTGCTTATCTAATAATAATTGTATTATTTATTTATTTTTTTTATCATGACAGTATTGGAATAGCCTTTCTAAAAAAAAAAAAGAAAAAGAAAATGTAAATGTGTCAATAAATTGTGTAAATTAACCGATGGTATTAGTCGAACAAATTGTTGGTTAATCGGTTAATCGTTTACATCACTAGTCTATAATTACCAATGAAATAAGCCATGAGCTCAAATCTGTCAGAACCAAAGAAGACTTCAGCCTTCCCGTTCACATGACACACGATGAATGGGAGACCAAAGCACTGCAAAAGTGGGAAAAACTGTTTGTAAGTAAGTTTTATGATATTTTTACCACAAAGACATTTTGGCGGGAAAAGAGGGTACAGAGATGCAAGTAAAATGCACTGACTTTATATTCCAGGGCTTCTTATGTGACACTCTTCAGCTTGCCTTTGATTGGCTGAGATTTAGAGAGAGTCAGAATTTCCTCCACCTCATTTGCTGAGAGACCTGCCTTTAATCCTGCCTGTGCAGAAATACATTGGAGAATACTATTAATTGTAGTTATACAGCTATAAATTTGTTTTATTGTCTTGATTTAGCTAAATATATCATCCTCCATCTTGGTGCTAAAATAAATCAAGAATTATGGTTTTTATTGATCTCATTTAATTGCTTAATCTTAGTTATAGGATACCTCAGTGAGTGAGGCAGGCTGGGTGATATCCTGATGAGTGCACCACATTCTTTTCCAGAGCTCTCTAGACTCCCTTTCCTGTGTGTCTCCCTCTTTTTCTGCTACAAATGTCAAAACACAAGACAAATTAACCCAAAACAAACAAATAAGCCCAAGGGAAAAAGGAACGCAAGTGGCGCCAAAGAAAAGAAAATAATAACAAAAATCCAAAACTAACTTACAATGAAACCTCTAACCTAACTATAAAAAAAAAGAAAAGAAAAGATGTTTAGCATTTACATGCCCTAACTAAACTATACTCTCTAACGAAACAAAACTTACAAATGTGGCGCTCACTTCTAAGCTGATGTTTCCAAGTGCTGCACCGTGTAGGTCACGTGACATCCTCTCTGTCCTCTTTTCCCTGGGGCGTGGGAAAGTCGCGATCAGAGTCATAGAACGAATTATAAAATGCGTAATAGCTTAGCAAAGGTGGTAACGTGAAACACACTGTAAGTGTCGCTAAGACAACAATTATCAAGAAGGCTAGGACCAACAAAGAACAGAAAAGCAAAACAAAGTAGGAGCTCAAGAAAGAAAACGACGTCATGCAGGTGAATAAAGATTGACATCTGCCCGGACGAATGGCAATCCAGAGGGGTGAGCATAAGAGATTGACAGAGCGAGAAAGGAGGAGAGAGCAAAACACACAGGCACACCCATAGGGCCGTAACACATTGGGACTCCAAAATACTCAGACAGCAGCTCCAGATCTGAGACCATGTATAGAAGTTTACTTGGGTTCAGTCCAGGGGGGTGGTTACCTATAAGAAAAGAACAGACTTGATAAGGGTTTCTGTCTTCATCTATAAATAATGCAAATTGACACATGTAGTTGTACTTCCCCTTTTGGATTTTCTCCAAACCTGTTTGGAGTTCTTCTCCCCTTTTTGGAAAATGGAAATCACCAGCCTGCAGCCTTATCATATACAACATAATGATGACTGACAAACCAGCTTAGCTGGGATCACTATGTTTCATATGCTTTGCAACTTATTAGCTCTTTCTCAATTCCAGAAAAAGTGACTGGTTTTACCCTCGGTGACACGGTCTCACTGTTGTACCCTCATTAAAGAGAAATTTTTTCAAAACTGTTTTAATGTTTTGAGTTTTTGTCGACTGAAATTTTTTTTTCTTTACTGGTTTGTTTTGTGTTTTAATGTGTTTATTTTTGTTGCAATAACACAGCTAACAAAGTTTGACAAATGGAATTAGTTTATTAAGGGGTCATGGAACACTAAACTACATTTTCCGAAATGTTAACCCTATAAAGCTAATTGTATCATATTTGATACACATATTTCTAAAGCCTCTAATTATTAACGTGATCAACTTTGCTTTGCTAAAAGCCTGTTGTACGTAGTCTTCTACATGCCCTCTGTCACCTGTCTAATAGTTTACACTTTTTAGTGAATAAAAAGCCTTTTAGTGTAATTCTAAAATTGTCCACCTTCAAGTCATGGTATGTCAAATATGAACTGAAAATTTTCACACCCAGAAAATGTAATGTGAAAGTTCTCATTGATTTTACTTGAGGACTTTGAGGGTAAATGGGGTTGTTTAGATTTATGATGCAACTTTAAAGGATTATTAATGTGCTTTACATATATATATATATATATATATATGTGTGTGTGTGTGTGTGTGTCACGTTTCTCAGGGAAGCACAGAGACGAGGAGTTCACACAACGAAAGTCTTTAATATCCAACAGGGTTACATGGAGCACAAGCAGGGAAGACACTCAAGGACCGACAAACACTAACTGAAAGGACTGGGGCTTATAAAGACAGGACAATCAGGGAGGAAGACGAGACACACCTGGAATCAAATGAACAATCAACCTGAGGGAGAAACTGGATCACGGAACACATGGGGAGCAAAAAACACAACAAAAACAGTCCATGATCCTGACATTACGCCCCCTCCCGGAAGGTGCGTCCTCGCACCGTAGAAACATCCAAAGGGGAGGGGCGGGTGGGAACTTGGGAGGCGGCTCAGGAGGAGGACAGACACCCAGGAGGGGGCCGGCAGACATAGACCGGGGGGGAGTGACGAAGGAGGGAGGAGCCAGGGAAGAGACAGGAGGGACCCAGAGCAGGAGGAGCACAGCTGGACCCAGGCCGCAGCCATGACGGTGGCCCACGGTGGAGCAGACGGAGGGAGGAGCCATGGAGGAGGAATGGCCGCCGACTCCAGGGGGCCGACCAACGGCGGCGGAGCAGGTGGAGGAGGA
>JAFVLL020039012.1:0-17729 GCA_021397915.2 Tor tambroides | reverse complement strand
ACAATTTGCAACTGTTACTGTTATTACACTTGTATACAAAACTTTGTATTATGCTTGTTATAGAGTGTGTGACGTCACATGCACTACCGCCGGTGACAACCGACCACCGCGGTGACGCGGTTGTCACGGCGACCGTCACAGCCCTAGTCATGCAGAATATGTGCTTTATAAGTACTAATAAACAGCCAATATGTTATTAATAGGCATGCTAATAAGCAACTAGTTAATCGTGAGAATTGGCTCCTATATTAAAGTGTTACCATTATAATTCAATAGTTTTCTACTGTACCATTGTTTTTACATCATTCACCGAAGCTTCATCAGATTGTAGTACAGAGTCTTGTCTGTTTTCTAGGGTTTCTTATACCTTCAAATCCAAGTTTGTAATGTTATGATTTATTTCAGAGCTGCTTGGTTTGGTTTATGCTTTACAATTTATTTTATTGAAGAGTCTTTTGAGATCCATATTGAGAAAATGAATGGGAAAGCACTTCCAAATCTAACATTGCTGAACAAGAGTGTGGTCACTGTTATAGCTGGCCCAGAATAATTGTGTTTTTAGTGTTTTTTGAGCTAAAACTGCAATATTTATGATACTGGTGTCAGATTTTATTGCTCTTTTAAAATGTATTCAAATGCAATCTTAAGTAGTTTTGAAGATTTATGTCTTTCTTTAGAGTAGAGATGAGCTGTGCTTGTGTCTCCTACACCGCAGGACTTTGCTTCAGCTCAGGTGTGATAATGGGCTGCTGTTAGCCCAGCACCATTTTGTGTCTCTAAAAGCCAGCAGTGCATACTGATTTCAAGGACACGGACAGCCTCTGTGTATTTATTTTACGGCCTCAGCCCATTAGTGCCGTGCATAAGACGTACGCCTTATTAATGTGACGAGGGTGACACATTCAGTTAAGTATCTGTTGCTAATAGGAAAAGCAGCTATGCGGCGAGTCCTGTTGACACTCTGTTGGCTGGAAACAGAGCCTTGAGACGTTGCTGGCTTTGAGGAGAAGAGGTGAGGTAGGAAGAGAAAGATCTCTCAGGGGTTGCTCAGACACACAGACAATTCAGCACCGAATCGATCATAAACAGCAGAAGCCTTTATCCTCGAGTCAATCACAGTCTCCAGCTCTACCCTCTTTGTCTCTGCCTGCCTCCCTCACTTGTTCCTCCTGTTAATTTGGGCCGGCTGCATATGCCCGATGACTGACACTGTTGTTGTCGGTGTGTATTGCCATGGCACCCTTCCCCCATCCCCGTGGCTAAACTAATTTGCTGATATTGGCCTGCTCAGCTGCAGCACAGCACAGCCTCTAATGGAGTGATTGCTGCTTGCCTCTGGGGGCTCGGCCACAGGCAGAAATGCCCTGCTCCACTCGCTGTATTGGTGCTTATGGACATTTAATTAGGTGTGATGTACAATACAATTATCAAAAAGAACTCATGATTTCCAATGATGCACAGCAGCGGGACGGTGCAGGCGGAAAGGTTGTTCTTCACCGGGTTTCTGTCTGACTGTTTAAATGCCGTTTTAGAATTTTTGGTTTTCATTTACTCATTCCAAACCTGCATGATTTTCTTTTGTGGAACATAAAAGATATTTTAAGAAAATCTCTCTTGCTGTATATTTGTCTATACAGTAAGAGTCAATGTTTTAGATTCCAGTGACTTTCATTGTATGAACAAAAACAGTCAAAACATTCTTTCAATGATCTTTTGTATAATGCAGGTGGGAAAGTGTCATATGGAAGCAGGGCCGCATTAAGACCTCACTGGGCCCCGGGGCTATGACTTGCTGCTGGGCCCCCCATCACAATAATGAGATATATATATATATATATAATTTATTAGTCTTAAGTAGGATTTTTATCCTATCAACATTTTTGATGCACTGAAATTTCATTCAATTTCAATTCAATTCTTGTTACTAATTTCAATATCACAAAAAATAATACTAGCCTAAGTAAAACCAAGCTAACCGAAGACAAGTAAACAGTCACGAATGACAAGAGAACAAAGATACATAACAAACCGACCTACTTGGAAAAACTTAAAGCACTGAATAAAAAACATTATATTGTGTAAAGTAAATGTACAAATAGACTGAATAGTCTTCACTGTATTATTATTTTACAAAAGTGATTCAGTCAAGGACAAGGGAGTGATTTTCTTTCTGATGTTTGATTTACATTATTGATACAAATGGCAACAGCAGCTATATTAGGCTGCTTTCCGAGGAATAGTTCACCCAAAAATGAAAATTCTTTTGTTTTTCTTAACCTCTATGAGTTTCCTTCTGCTGTTGAATGCAAAAAAATATATTGGGAACAATACTGGTAACCACACAGTTGCTGCATGACTTTCATAGTATGAAAAAAATAAATACACTGTTGGAGTAAATGGGGACCAGAAAACTTCTGGTTATGAACATTCTTTAAAATATCTTCTTTTATGTTGAGGTGAACAAAGAAATTCATACAGATTCAGAACAACTTGAGGCTGAGTAAATGATGACAGTGTTTTCATTTTTGGGTGAACTATCCCTTTAAAATCTCATCATACAATGCCAGGAACATATAGCCTACTACTACACTACACACGCATGCTTTATCTTTAACTATAATGATCACGTAAGACACAAATGACTGTTTACGAGGATACTCGCAAGGACGGGCATTTTGACGCATAACTATGTGTATTTGAATGTTTAAGCTCAAGGCGCGAAAAACAACTCAAGTTTAGGCAGGTGCTTTACGAGCAGGTGCGCGCCACGCGTTTTAGGCTGTAACGCGTGCATTTACCAAAATGAATTCTGCCCTGCTTCTTAATGTCCCTGAACAGTTAAATTTGTTTTTAAACCACAATGCGTTTAAATGATAAGCTAACATGACGTGCAAAACGATTGACATATTTCTAACGGATTATTTCTCAACCCAAAAGCGAACATACCAGTCCAGGCCTATAGAGTTTGTTCAAACACAACAAGCAATATACATCCAAGTTAATAATCAAACTAACCTAAAATTTGTGGCGCCGATGACGTTATGTTTTTATCTACTCCATGTGTCCAGTCCACTTGCTGTTCCACAACTTCCACGCTATCATCAGCTTTAATAAAATTACCTGATAGCGGGGAATTTTACTAACTCGTGTTTTTCCCTCTCTCCCCTTTTTTTTATTTTATTTTTTTATTTTTTTTTATTTTTTTTAGAATAGCCCCTCACTCACATTTATTTATTTATTTATTTATTTTTTTTAGAATAGTTGACATTTTTACTTATCGAAGATTGTTCTTTGCATGACCATTTCCAGATTACGCCAGAACGAAGCGAAGAGAGGTGAGTGCGGACGCAGCGATCACCTGATAGATGCACAGGTCGTTCAAAAGTAAAATATAAAATAAATGCATTTGATTGGTAAAACAAATTCAAACGTGATGTTTCAATCTCTAATGGTACTGCATGGAATTTATGGAAAATCTCCACTAAATATTGGCGGTAATAAGTGGGGGGCGTGGTGGGGCTTTGGCGATCGCCACTACTGATGACCAGTCAATCTACTCCACAGCCAATCACGGGCCCCCTCCTTGCTCGGGCCCCGGGGCTTCAGCCCTGCCTAGCCCAATGGTTAATGCGGCCGTGCATGGAAGGACATGAGGGTGCCAAGGATAACGATTTTCATTTGTATGTGATACTTAAAACTTAAATATCTATAAAACCTGCATAAATGCATAAGTTCAGGTTAGGTAGAAAAAAATGCTTTCTAAAGGAAAATAGTTTTCCATGAATGAAAATGTACATTAAAGTGATTAAAACGTTTTTCACATATTTTGACTACTTAGATGTCTGTTTCTAATATCTCTGCATAAAGCTGCAATGTTTCACAATCAGTTTTGTTAAATTATTTGAATTTCTTTAAAAAAAAAAAAAAAAAGTGAAACATTTGTATAGAAACCCAACTATTAACACTTAACTGGCTTTTTGTTCAAACATTGTGAGGTCGTTTTTCGATATCGCATGTAAGTATAAGGTCCTGAAAATTCAGGGAAGTCTTGACATGCATTAGAACCCCATCTTTCACAGTTCCATACATCACCTGTCTTTGCATGTTAATTTTTAGCTCATTTGATTCATGTTCAATTATAGTAGTACTATCAGCTCTAACACATTGTACCATATTAAAATCCATTTTACAGATTTCCCCCATCAAATCTGAAAATGTGAAAACTCCGGTTTTGTCTGTCAGCCTGCTACAGCACCATTATTCCACACACTGTTTGCTGGTTGAGCCGGGCTATACATAGACCCCTAATGATTCACTTGAAACAATAGCTCAGTGGATAGCAAGGACACCGCAATCTGAACTGGCCCTGCATTGACCCACACTCCTGCACTCTAGCTGTGAAATGGCAATTAACACAGACTATTGATTATTGGCAATGCGGATATTGTTGATTAGGGCGTGCGGTTGGAGTGCTTGATAAGCCCACTGCCAGCCCTCCCTAATGCATTGGGTCCTGCGTTCATGGGATGCAAATAAACTCCCAGTGTAATTCACTCCTCATGGTTTTTGTCCTTATCTCTGCGCCCTCAAAAGCTAATGATTCAAAGCCTTAATTAAAACGCTTTCATGAAGATGCAAATATATGTGCATACACACATGAATGATCATAAAAGTGGGTTTATGAAGAGATGTGTGTGCGCAATGCGCAAATAAAATGAGTGTTACCGATTAGTCTGGTGAAATATGGAATATGCATATCGGAAACAGATTGAACAAGCTTCATAACATTAAAGGGATAGTTCACTTTCATTTTCTGTGCAGCACATTTTCAAGGTTTTTTTTTTTTTTTTTTTTTTAATGCAGTAAAAGTCAATGGTGTCCAGAAATGGGGTTCATTGTATGGACCAAAAAAAACAAAAACAAAAGCTATGGGACATAGGTTTGGAACAACATGAGGGTGAGTAAATGATGACAGATTTTGTCTGAACTATCTCTTTGTAAGTGTAATGATGGCCTGTGTCTCTTTTAAATGCCCTCTGCAGCTCTGATTAAATCCTCATCCGGCCCGGAGGTGGGAGGTGTGTAGGTTGCCTCATCAGTCCGAGAGCCGCTTCCGTGCACACATACTCCCCCATCAGGATCCCCTCCTCACCCCCCCACGAGCTCCAGTGTTTTGAAATGCAATTATGGATCAGTGAGCAGCGCCATCAGTCGCAGTTCTTGTTAATATTTATTGAGCGGAGCGGCAGCCGCTGCCATCTTTACATCAGGGAGCCTGCAGTCATTAAGAGACGCTGTGTGGACAGGGGTGGCTTTGCGTTTTCTATCTCTCCCAGCGTTACACTCGACGCGTTCAACCCTCCCCCTGCCCGTCACTCCTCTGCCTGCTCAGCTGCTGAAAATGAGCCGGTGCATTTGCATGTATAAATATGTAAAGGTGCATTTCTCACAAGTGGCCCCCAGGTTTTTGTTGTGCCGTTATTGTGGGCAGCTCTGAAAAAGCGCCTCTGGCAGCAGACTCTGCCGGTAGCTAGAGAGCCGGCGCTGCACCTCTGCTTGGGAGCGTGTGATTGAAATATCCCTGCTTGCACTTTGTCTGCAGGGTAGCGTGTTTAGAGTAGGGCAGGAATACAGAGCGGCTACAGGTTTAGCTGTGAGTGTCGGCACTGAGGGAACCGTGTAGGAGGGGGATCGCTTTTTGTCAAGCAAGCAGGATGACATCACACACAATGCTAAATTCAGCAGCAGGAGTAGCGACATGCTAAAACATGCGTTTTCCCCATTGGCCTTTTTGAATGAATTGTTTGGCCTGTAATGGTAGTCAAATAGTCTTTTTATTTCCCGCTATATTTTTGAACAAATTGTTTGTGAATTGGATTTTCATTGTTCTGATGTTGCAAACCCCCCCTCCTTGAATTATTCATTGGCGCGGTTTATTTCGGCAAATCTGACTGTAAAGCCTTTTAAGCAGCGGGCCTGTGTAAGTAAATCTGCTGTGAAATGCTGCAACTTAATGGCCGTTTTGATTAATGTTCTTGAATGAAGTGTGGGGCTCTTTTTTTTTTTTTTTTTTTTTCTCTCTGCCTCCCCTCCCTCGCTCCCTCCTGTACACTTGAAACTCCACTAAGGGAGGCATTAATGCTGCTGGTGGTAATGACATTAGGTACTTAGCACTGTGCAAAATACACATAGCCCATGCTGCACTGCTTCCAAATGGGCATATCTCCAAAACCAATTGAAGCTCTGTTTGTATCTGTTTGTTTTTGGAGCTTTTTTTAAAAACACATTTTCTATTTCATTTCCAAAATGAAGGCATTTAGGCAAACCCAGGAAGTTCAAATCGATACATAATTGATAGGGTTGTCACAGTAATAATTTCACTAGTCAATACCAATACCAGCAAGAGCATTGTTTCTTGAAAGGCAATTTCAGTGCGTTTAATAATAAGGTGGTCTACAGTATCTTTTGCATTAAATGCACAGATCTGGTAATTGGGCATTTGATATTTTGTTTTTTTTATTTTTTTCTATTTATATACACTTTATGTATAAAAAAACATTGGTATTTTGGTGTAAAGTTGATGCCAAAAAAACGCTGAAATACTAGTGCTTTCTTTACCAGTGGTAGCCAAATAAGATAAAGTGAGAGAGAATAGTCAACATGTTACCATCCAATATGAAAAAGATCAAGAATCTTCTTCTTTTTTTTCTTCTAGATCACACCTCCCTCTCTCTTTCTCTCCCCCTTATACCTTTTAAGAGCTCTGTGCTTTCAGTAAACGCTACTATGGAAACCAGCTATGTGGCCGGGGGGAAAGAAAGAGGGATAGAGGGAGGAGGAAGAGCAGAACAGGGTAAAATCAAAATGGAAGGCATGGGGTCAACAATGGGGTATGAGTTGGTGATTACATTGCCAGATGGAGCCGAGAGAACCGCGAGGCTGGAGATAACATTTTCATAAGACACCTGAAAGCACAATCAATAGCAGATCCTTGACGGGCAAGACTAAATTATTAAATAGAGCCTTTCTCGCCACGTTTCATTATCACGGCTTTCCCTTCCCGGACTGCCTACTGCTTTGCTGGTGGCGGGGTGAAGTTATTTGTCAAGAATATTTTTATGCATTAGAAATCATTTGGGTCTTGAGGAGGACGGCTATGTTAATTCATTCTCTCATCTCCAGTTGCTGGAATCTGCAGAACACAATGGATTTTTGGCACATCTGAGCCATCCTCTTCTGATGTACTAGCATCTGAAGCTGGGAACAGTGGCCCTAGCATTTCTTAATATTTCATGTAAAGGAAAGGCAGGCTTCTCTATCTCGTCCGCTTTGATGTCAAAGAGAAAAAAAATGACAAAGATACCAACACGAAGGGAATGTTTACACTTTCCCAATCACACTGTGATAAAACGACTGTTGTACTGATGTAATCCTCAGCATTTTAATTACAATTCAGAATTGGGCTTGATGTTTTCACATTTGTGTTTTCCCTCTCAAAACCATTATAGATAATTTAAATCACCCCCCCCCCCCCCCCAAACCAAACAACACTATCATTTTTATTCACCAGTTGGATTTCCTGTTCTCGTTAGCTACAACACTGTAATTGATATTTGCCTCTAAGTAATTTGCTTCATGTTGTGTATTAGCCAAGTGCGTTGCGCAGTCTTTGCACGGCCAATATTTATTGCAACAATCCTGTTCTCTAAACACATGTGCTTGGCCTGGCTGCCGTGTAATTGGATCCTCCCTTCCCGACACGACTAGCGATCTTCTCTCTCTCTCTCTCTCTCTGACTCGCAGCACCTTATGCCGCTTCCTTCTCATCTGTCTCTTTTCCTCTCCTTTTCTTCCCCGCCTTTCTAGAGTGTCTCGGCACTGCTTCTCAGTTCACCGAGTGTAATTTCCAGCTTGTCCAAAGTGTGACATGCCAATAAAAAAAGCTGTGGAAGTGAAGATTTACAGTGGTATCGAGTTCACATGCTTCCATCGGGTGGCTCTCTCCATTAAAGAACACATGTTGCAAATTAGCTCTCGCTGAAGAAAAAAACTCTAGAGGGAGAGCGGGGGGGCGCTCTGGCCTGGGGAGGATGGGAAGTATAAGGTGCTAGAAAATTCCACTGCTCTCCATCTTCACGCCCCTCGTGTTATTCCTTCTCATTTTCTTTCTGTATGCATTCGCCCTCTCGCGTCATCACAATAGCTTCAAAAATGTCTGTTTTTGGCTGTTTGTGTAAATGCTTGAAAGATGATTTTAGCATCTTTTTATGTTGCCGTTTTACCTGTAGGCTAATTGTTGTACGTCTCAGGCATATTTCAGAGCTTGTTTTGGTGCAGCTGGGTTGATGTGAAAGAGTGAGGCTGATGAAGAGCCCTGTCAGAATGAATGGATAACAGCATTTAGATGTGGTAGTTTGTAGGTTAACATACAGAGATATGCTACAGCATGTCTTTAGCCCTATTCGGACAGGACAAGTTTTCTAAATGATGTCTGAGTTACAGTTCTTATCATTCGACATCTCTGATTCCACGTATAGCTTCAGATGGGACTAACATCTCTGTGTTTATTACAGAGGTGGGAGAGTCTGTTTTGTACATCTGGGCATTGCAGAGATCACGTGGATTGATTTACCATTAGTAGAACCAGAATTTTGCTACAAATACCGTGGTTAAACTACGATTAGTATAGCAAAACCATGGCTAATTTGGGGTTACCTTGGGGGGTTTTTTTGTAGTAAAACCATGTTTAATTTTCGTAAAATTACATATGTAATTAAAACATGGAATTGAGTGCAGAAATTGAAGGTGAGTAATCTTACCTGGCACTCATAGTGCAGTAGCCAGTTGTAACCGTTTACGTGATCTGGATCTTGATTTTATTTTTTTTATTTCTTCATTGGGAGGCAGACATATCGAAAATGTTCGCAGTAGTAAGAACGTCTATGGTTGTTCACATTGGCTGAAACACACAAGGAAATGCGTTATGAAAAAAATATTGTCCACGATCACAGACATTCGGATTTGGACATTATTTAATTATGCTTATTCTGAAATTAAACTTTTAAAGTGCATGTAAACATACTTGCCATTTATGCCTAAAGCATACTTACATTTTTCATGTTTGTCCAGTGTCTGTGCTATTTCTCTCCAGAAGTTAACAGATAAAAAAAAAAAAAAAGTCTTCGTGCTTGTTTAAACTAGAGTTGCGTGTATTTTTTTAACCCCCTCACACAAGTGCTCATCAACGCAGTCTATTTTTGTTGCTGTTCCTTCTCTTTAGTTTCTATTTTGATTGTGAAACAACAGCCCAGGCCAGTGTTGTCAGCTTGTGGACAAACTAATTAGTCTAAAAAAAAAAAAAAAATTAAGGTGCACGTGCAGCCAAACGTATAGAGTACGCATGGTTAGAAAAATCTGCACACAGTGTGAGTGAGTGCACTATGCTGGTGATGAAATTTACTGTACACAATACACATGCTTTGGGCTTTAGTTGTTATAACTGCACATTTCCCAAAGGTCATGCCCCTTTGCTGGCTCTTTGTCCCGCAGCTGAACCCACAAGGGCCGCATTTTCCAAATCTGGTCATTTGTCAAAATTAATTCACAAATCAATTGCGGCAGATTCCAACAGGAGCGAGATACCAGAGGAGCCAGATATGAATTCCTCTCATGAACGGAATGTTTTATTAGCTTTTTTCTGTTTTTCTCTTCACCATCTCCCTCATGCCAGCATGAAGTTCATAAACAGCGCTTGATACTGCAGCCGTGCACAGAGACCAGACTCATCTGCGCTCTGGAAAGAACAATACAGAGTGCAATAACGCGCTCTGGCTCTCTCAGCCTCTAACCTTGGGCTATTGAACTTAACATCCCATTTATAGATTGCCGTTATGCCTCAGCCATTTGTAGCAGAATAGCTCTTTATAGCTTTAAGAAATAGTAATGAGATAGAAAGAGCACCAGATCATTTTCTGCACACTTACATGTTGAGAATGTTTGTTTTCTTTTTTCTTTCTCCATTTCTTTCTCTGAAAAGCCTCTGCCGCTGCCTGGTGGTACTGATAAATGTGCGCCTGTGGGCATGCTCCAAGACGAGGCCATGCTCTCCATTTATAATGTCCTCTGTGCACTGGACACACATGTCCGAGGCTGATCCATGCTGTCGAGGAGATGCACAAAACTTCCCTACCGCTAAAGATGAAATGGGCTGATTTAATGTGTAGACCTGCCTGGAAGGTGATATGGAGTGTGTGTGTGTGTGTGTGTGTGTTTGTGACTAGAAGAGACAGATTAAGACCCCAGTCTGTCTGTGATTTTTTTTTCCTGGTGTGACACACATGCTCTCCAACATTCCCAGTGCCACTCAGAAATACGTTAGCTGCACAGCCGCATGACGCTCCGACAGAATATCCGTCCTCAGTTCGGCTCTCACAGGTGAAGTGTTTTTTTCTGCCACTTTGGTCTTGAACTGTCTTTTCCTCTGGCCTGATGTATTGGAAGCCATCAGGCTGAGGTTGGTCACATGTTAGGAAATGCCAAACACAATACAAGACCTGGATTAGTTGTTGATACAGAGAAAAGCCAGAGCAGTGACGCTGATAGTTGCCCCCCTGTTTTTTGTTTGTTTGTTTTTTTTTTTTAAAGTATTATATTTCAATAATTTATTTTGGATTTTGGCCATTTCTCAATCTGGTTGAAACTGTTTCTATATGGCACTGCATGAAATGTTTAATCGCGGTCTAGTTTTGATATTGTCTTACAGTGTATTGCAATGTGTATTTCCATGTTATGTATTGCATTATGAGATATTTGGCAGCAGTCCTGTTAATTTGTAGGCTGCTTAGGTTTATTTATATAACTGTGTAGTAAAAGACACACATTTAGACCAGAGTTCTGTTGATAAAGTGTTTTCCTTATTATGATTATAGACAAAAATAGTGAAAATACAGAGATGAATCGCTTTTATTGAAGGCAATTGGTGTGTCCATCTGAGACCGATATTAATTCATTCAGTGACATCTTTGTGAGTCGCCTACGGTGGTAAACTGCTGTCGTTTTGATGCAACAGCTTTTAAATATTTTTGAAATCTTGCCGTTTTATTTCATTTCATTTTTGCAAGGTCGGTTCAGAGTGATAGTGGCTGAGACGCCTTTGTAACATCTGTGCAACACATCATCCAAGCAGGTTCAGAGCGCAGGGGAGGCCTCTATCTGTGTCTGTGTGTGTCACACTAAAGCAAAGGCAGAGCTCATGGTGCTGTATAAAGGCCAATTGATTATAGGCACCACTGGTGCAGCAGGACAGGCTGATGGTGGAGTGTTTGAAGAACCGAGGCGCTGGCCAACATCTCAGAAGCCGGGAAACCCTCGCTGAGATGTTCTGAGCAGTGAGCCAATTTAGTATTTAAAAGGTGAGCTCTCTTTTAGCGGCATGGGAAGTTGAAAGGGCTGGTGCTGGCGGCCCAGCTTGCTTCGGCGTGGAAAGGCTGGCCGCTACAGCTGCCTGCCCGCTGTAATTAAGTGTGAACTGTTTGCCGCCACAAATGGCATTTAAATGCCAAGTGGTAGCCAGAGCACACGTAATATCAGGGGTTTATGGCTTCAACCTTGCCTTTTCTCTTTTTTTTAGTCTCTCTTTTCCAACACGGCTGGATGGATGGAAGGGATTTAGTGTATATAAAGGTTTACAGAGGAGAAGGAGAATATAGAGAGGAGCGAGTGGAAGTGGTTTGCGCTCTGCAGTCTCTCGTGATCGGGGGCATCGAGACACTGTAACGATCTTAAGCCGGCGCTGTCAAAACGCTCTCACCGACAGCCATTAGAGAACCGTGTGTGGGAGGTTGACATTTAAGCATGAAAATTTAAAGAATTACAGGCAGGACGTGAGAATTATATCATGCAGTCGCACATATTCTTGGCGAATATCGGCTTTATATTCTACAACGTGACCGATTTATACACTGTAGCATACAAATCATGCCAGTCACCATATTTAATATCACGTCATGCATTTCATCCGGTAAAAGCAGGCTCTGACAGCTCTTGACATACTTAATTTTTAAGAAGTGTTGCTGTTCTTCCTGCCTGAGCGAGATCTCTTACATCAGAAGACATCTAAATACTTTTGCATTTTAAGTCAATTTATTTAAACCTTTTGTAACATTACAAATCTCATTAGTTTTTGACTTTTGAAAATTCATCCTTTGATGAAAAAGTATTTAGCATGCTTTAACTATATTGTGCATGCTTATAATTATGGTAAAAAGGAAGTATTTGTACATTGTACACTTTAAAATGATACTGAGGTTTTTCTTAATGCATGTGTCAGCCACCTGTGTGCAGGAGACCGGGTGTGAGCGCATACTTTTTTTTTTTTTTTTTTTGTTTTGTTTTTTTCTCGTGGAAATCGCACAGAAATGCTGGTGTAATTAGAGAGCAGCAGAGCTATATTGTGGAATTATGGGTAATGGCAGTGCTGGTGCATTAGGGTAGAGTGTGAGCTGTTAGATCAGGCTCATTGTGAGAGGCTGTGAGCTGGATTAGATGAGTGATCAGAATGAGAATTTCTAACTCAGTGCTGCTCCCCCAGAATGCAGTCCTTTTAAAAAAGGTAAAATTGTTGCAAAAGTAAAATGGGTAATAAGAAAAACAGCAGAAACCCATGCCCACTGGCTGTCACTGGACCCAATGAGCACAAGAGAGCAGGAGCTCTGGGCTTTTACACTCTTCCTTGTGGAGCGTTTCGACGTGGGGCTTGACAGCGTGTAATCACTCACACACACACTTCGTGTACGTCGCATGTGTGTTTGTTTGCTTCTAGGAGAGCCGGCTGGTCAATACTTCAGGGCTGCAATCAGGGGAGGCTCTGCAATCAATATCATCACAGTGGGCTGGAAAATGTCCTCCGTGCACACAGCACTCTACGCAGCCGGAGAGAGGGAGAGAAAGGGAGGACGGGAAAAAAATACAGCAAGAAAGAAAACAAATGCAGGGAGGGGCAGTGCAAATGGTTGTAAATCTCAGCAGGCTTGCAGACAAACAGTGCTTTTCAGTCATCATACACAAAACGGCTCTGATAGCGCTTTATCACCTCACAGACGCTCCCTGCCTCTCCGCCACTGGCTGCTCAGGGCTGTCAATCATCCAGCTAGAAGCTCATTGGCTGGTCTGTGAGTGGGTGAGCCTTGTGAAAAAGGCTGGAGGGATAATTTACCGACTGCTGCACTAATGATGCTGAGCTGGGTGCCATCAATAACCACACCCCCCCCTCAAACACACACGCACACACACACACGTTCATAGACTGAAGACCACATTGAGCTGTCAGCCTCACTTTGCGTCGTCCTTCATCTCGGCAGACGTTAACGCACGCAGACGTTTCTTTTCGTTCTAATCTAGTCTGGTGGCGCGTATTCTGCGCCAGCTCGATTTGACATTACTTCGGCGGTGGAGGCCGATACCTCGCTCTGCCAATTGAGATATCAGTTTACTCCGAGTGTACTGTGGTACTTGATGAAAATGTCAAATGGCTGATGTCTCTGCAGCCCTCCCCCGACCATATGCTCACATTTTAGTGCATGGGAAATCGTCTGCGCGGTTACATGCCGGCCTCGGCGTGTGTGTGTGTGAGTGAGTGTGCGCCCGCTGCCGCCCATTACATCTAATTAGATTGACCTCAGCTCTTATCTGGCAGGACTGTGTAGGCACTCTATAACAAAGAACCGACTTGGTGGCTGCTGGTAGAGGTGTGTGTGTGTATGTATTAAGGGTTGAAATACAGCTGAAAGATGGCATGCTGGGAGTGCAACCGTGGGCTGAGTGTCAGCCATGACCCTTGAACTCCAGCTGCCTGGGTCCTCCTCATCATATTCATCTCCTCTTCTCCTTGACGCGGAGTCAAAGCCTGTGAGCCAGACTCGACAAGGAGATCCGCATTGTTTCCTGCAAGTTGTGCGCATGCGCAAACCCGCGTGTGTGTTTGTACGTGGAGCGCGTGTGTAATTAAAGAGGACGGAGGGATTGGAGGAGGCAGATGATCTCTCCTCATGCCTGTAGTGCAGGGCTCCTGTGGCAGATTGACAGTCTGGAGCACAGATAAGCAGCTTCCTGTGGCGCTCCTCTTTATTTCTCCCCCTCCGCCCCGTAGGGAGCTGTTTCAGCCGCACACACATGCTCATTAAAATCTAAGTGTATAGGCAATGAGGCTACGCCTGTGCCTGTCTGTCTACATGAGGAAGTGTGTTGTCCTTCAGATGTATATCCGGTGTCTATCCGGTGTCTGTCGTGTTTGTATGAATATTTGTCAGCTGTAATTTCTCTCGGCCACCGGGTACCGTGCCGCCCATCGAGCCAGAGGGCGGGGCTCCAGCTGGCACGTCGCAGGCCGGTTAGTTTACCGTCTGTCCACACACACACACAAGCTCCCCGACTAATCCTAAGGACCTCACGCTACGGTCCTTCTAGATGGTTGAACGCTTGCCCACCTCTTAGGACGCGTGAGCTGGATCAGTATGCGGATCCGTCCCTTTGCCAGCCTGTGTAATGCTTTGGCTCCTTTATGCGAGAGGTATTAGGAACTAAATATTTGCAAAGGTTGATGTTTGAAAGGAAACCTAGTGCAGGGGGATGTTGGGTGAAAGGAGTGTGTGATGAATCACAAGTGAGGGTGGGAATTGTGCTCTTGTCCTGCCTTGATTTTTTTCTTCTTCCACTGGAGTGTACTTGGTAAAGACTACTTCCTGCTGAGTATCATTGTCAGGCAGTCAGGACTTGTAAGGATCAGCATTTTTTCTTGTCTTCCTCTCTCCCTTTCTTTATATCTTCAGTTTTAAAAATGATAGCTTTGTTCCAAATCTAGTGAGCTATATTGCTGTCTACTGTCTACATAGGCAGTTGAGGTAGCATCCAAACTAAAATGGAACCTTATAAGCAGAGTTATCATTTTAATTAATTCAATTTGTTTTTATAACTGTATTTTCATTTTGTCTTTTCAGTTTTGTACTTTTCATTATTTTTACTAACAAAAATGGTTAGTGTGGTGGGGTGTTTTTTTTTTTTGTTTTTTTTTGGTGTCTAGTGTTGGTGTAATGTACTCAATATAATAAACTATTTTTTATAGATAATTTTTGGATTTTGAAGACTGAGCTTGTTGCAGTACATTCTGAACAGCCTCATGCTCAGAATTTGACAATTTAATTTTTTGGGTGAACTATCCCTTTAATGTTTTTATTATTCTGGGATCAGCATTTCTGCAGAGTTAACATGCTGCCTAAGAATTTGAACAAACAAGTTATCTTAGAAGGCAGCATGAGGCTGCCGTCTGTTTTAGAACAGCTGTTATAACGAGATTTGCTTGTGATTGCTTAAAGGAACAATTCAAAATCAAAAATCATTTTTATCATTTACTCACCCTCATGTCATTCCAAACATGTATGACATAAGCAAAGGTGTTTTGTAAAATTTAATGTTGTTTTGGACCCCATTGACTTTCTTTCTATAGACAAAAAAACAGATCAATTCCTAAATTCATCTTTTGTGTTCCACAAACATGAAGGTGAGTAAATAATGAGACAATTTTCATTTTTAGTGAACTATTCCTTTAAATGCAATCTAGGTAGACAGCACACTAGGTTTTGGAACGAAGCTAGAGTTTTTATAAATATTTCCATCAGCTGCAGTTAGCCGAGTCAGCAGGGGAGATGGCAGAGTTAAATCAGTCTCTCTCTGTCTTTCTCACATAAACCCAAACAGCTTCACTTATATACAAAACATGCTGTTGTACTCAATCTTCGAATGCCGAGCCACATGTACACTGGCCAATGAAAAGTGAACGCTGTAATCAGCTCAATCAAATAATCAGAACCCAAGTGAGTCAGCGACGCAATTAGAGCCAGAGCAGAACAAAGAGCATTGTGTCAGAGTACAGCAGCGCAGATAACAGAGGAAGGGTTTGCGCAGCGTCTGTTACCACAAGCCGCTTTCCCTGCATCAGCTTGGCTCGCTCCAGCCCGAACACACTGATCGATTAGCCGTGGCTTAACCAAGACTTCTCATTTCCTGCCTTCCATTACCGCGCTCCATCACACCCGGCACTGCTCAGCGGCCCATGCTGCAGCCTCAGTGCTGGGATTAACCAGCCAACCAGGCACGGTTCACATTTAAACACACACATGGCATGTTTTTCTCTCTGTGTTTTCTGTACCCTAACATAAAGGCCCCACAGCTTGCGTTTCATTCATACGTCAGTCTCGTAAACACGCTATTTCTTCATTTAACTTGTGCTGCACCCATTGCCTGTGGTTCAGCCCTTTTCACCCCACCATGATCCTGTCTGTTTATCTATGAATGCATGGCTGCTCCCCTCCCTGGCGAGTGAAACGACCCAGTCATTAGGCCACACTAACAAGGCAGCGCATTGTCTCTCTCTCCCTGCTTTCATTCAGGAAGTGCAGAGACATGAGCAGGGACTCAAGGCTAAACCGAGCCCGCTGCTTGTGCGACTGATCCGCCGTCGCTCTCTCTACAGATTTCAGGACTGGATAAGCTCACAGGCTCATGTGTTTTGCCTTTGTGCTCAAATGTTTTGAGATGTTTCACATTTCTAGGAGGCTGTACGCCAGGCTTGTGCTCTTGTAGTACATTATCTCACCGGCCGTGTGACACGGTTGTGTCAGAGAGCTGTAGAATTATGGAGTAACACTATACTACGACGGTGACCATTGAGGTCAGGAACACGGATCCGGCGTCCCCTGAGCTCGCAGGCATTCTCCTCTCTTAAGTCGCACTGCTTCAGTCCATAAATCTACACTGTCAGCAGCCATTTAGGGCTGGCACAGTCAGCTTTTAGATAAGATGTTACCCAAGACGAAGGAAGAGGTCAAATCTAAAGCTCTGCAAGAGAAAGAAATGGATTCAGTAATTGTTACAGTTGTCTTTGAATTGGTTGCTGAATGATAACTCTCCAAAATTGGTCCTAATTGCATATTTTATTATTTTATGAATTTATTTTAATACTATTTTTATAACCTAATTTGCCCTATTACCCTGTTAAATAAGATATAAATAATTTGTGTGTGTATGTGTGTGTATTAGGGATGTGCCCGAATCTGAATACGGTATTCGGAAAGGTAAAGGTGTGTAGTACGGCAACTGTAAAGGGAATAAATACGAGATATACGAGAAAAATATATTTCAGTGCTTTCTCAATTATATCGTTGGGTAATTATCCTGTATATAAATTGTGGGCATCAGGGAGCCGTTATTAATATGCAGGACATTGAAATCACTTATGAGTGCGCGTTTGCTTTTTACTTTCACTTTTGAGATTCGCAATCACACGTAGCCTGTACTATGGAGCGGCATTACTTGCCACACAATTAACAAGATTAGATGTTTGTCAGTGGTGCTCAGGATCTGTAAATCATTCAACATCGTCCTATCGGTCATCTCTCCTTACCTCTCTCTGTTTATATGGCAAGTGAAATTTTATGTAGGCTACTGTAATGTAACAGGGAACTGCTAGCAAGCAGCTAACCATGTCCCTTTTGTGGCTCCATACAACGCAGCATTCGTTTTCCGTGCCTTTCCGAATACGGATTCGCTATTCGGGCACATCCCTAGTGTGTCTATATATATATGGACTGTGATTAATCATGATTAATCACAAATTTAAAATACTAGGATTTACCTGTAAATGTGTTGAAATAAAGAAATGCATGACAAACTAGTTT
>JAFVLL020039011.1:49848-100323 GCA_021397915.2 Tor tambroides | reverse complement strand
CTGACACTCTATCCTCCAATTTGATACTGTTAAGTGCTTTGATACAATCTGTATTGTTAAAAGCGCTATATAAATAAAGGTGACTTGACTTGACTATGGTGATAACAGTAACACACAAACATGCTGTTAAGCACATGTTCGACCAAGTGCATTACAACCGAACTCCCTGTGTAGTGAGTCTCTTAAAGAAACAACACATATTACAAAATACATGTCTTTATTCACACACCAAAAAAAAAAACATGTTTTATAGTAACAGGGTTACACTTATATTCCCAGACCAGAACAAACAGATCTTCAAATTAGTTGTAAAAACATGAAAGATTAGTCAGGATCTGACCTGAGGAGTCACGCCTGGCCCTGGGATGGGAAAACATTCTCACCAGAGAACCTGAGGAAGACACACCCCCTCAGCAGCACAACATTCTTCTAAATTTTCAGTCTTTCTCACAATATAAGTGACTGCTGTGAAGTTGAGATTATTTCACCAATCACAATCAGACATTTAAAATGATAAATGACAATAAATGGGGTGGGGGGGTTGGTTGGAAAGGTCATACAGCAAGGAGAGACGTTTGGGCAAGGTGGTGTTCTTTGGTCTTTCTTTGAGATCTTCTCTCCAGATTACTGCGGTTTTTTTTTTTTTTTTTTTTTGCATGGCCCGGTCTTACAAGTAAAATTCTGTCTTGTCCTTATATTTTCAATTTGTCAGACATCGCCACAGGGAGATCTTATTTTTATGTAATAATTAACACACTAAATTGCTAATAAAGAGCACACACATACATAAATACACTACTTGACCACACCATTTTGCCAATTAACATGCATAATTTGTGTAATAACTTTCACACAGTGTCCATAATGACTATAAGTTAAAATTACATTGTAAATGTGTTGATATCAACACTTTTTTTTTCTCACCATAGTAGTCATCATAAACACACAGGACAGGTGCTATTTATACCCAGGAACAGCACAAAGGCTGGTTTTCCAGACATTTTAATTTTAATGTTAGTTCTTTTGGTGTGTAGAAATAATAGGCCTGTGTATCCTTCTTCCTCGTGATTACCTCACTGAGACTAAGCATGCCAAGTCTTCGGCATGGAATAGGTATCTTTGATGTGTAAGTTTGAGTGGTATGTTAATGTATTTGATCATTTGAATTAAAGTTCAAAATTAGCTTTTTGGAGTTATTGCTACAATTGTTTCCATTATTGCTGAATGAGATTCCAAAGGAGACACAAACAGAAGACCAGACCAGTGCAACTGTCACTGATGAAAACAGTGCTGTTTTTTCCATCTTCATTTATCTGGACAATTTTCTGATGACACTCTGCAGGAAGAAGAAAGAGAGGCTATGATAGATGTTAATCTGTGAAGCTAAAATGCTTAATTAAGCCTTTAAACAAGGTAAATGGGGTTTGCTAAATTTGCCCTTAACCTCAAACAAACAAACAAACAAATTAAATTAAAAAATTTAATGAATAAAAGAATTCTAATTTCATGATGAAGGAGTTGTCTGTCTTCAAATGCACTGTTGTATTGGCTATCTTATCACCAGGACCTCAATTGTGTATTAATTATTATTTTAAACCTTTGATGCACAACATGGGTCTAAAGTGATCCGACTGAGTTTATTTTTTCTATATCTTTGCAAGTTAATTAATTTCATCATTCAGGGTTCCAGGAATTTCTCAGTTAACTTGTTTTTGATCATCACAAATCCTTATTTTTATTCTTTCTTTATTACTTTTTGAATAAAAATCGTTTTTGTGTCACTACCCCTCTAATGCACAACATGGGTCTAAAATGGTCCGTATTCATTCTCTATGTTATTTCAGTTATGGATGAGTGTTTCTTTGCTGAATCTCTGAAATAAATGTTTTTCTATTATTTATTATTCCAGATAGTCTTTAAATATGTTGTTTTTGACTTCCACAAATCATTTTGTTTATTTTTCCTTCCTTACTTTATAAACAAACACAGTTTTTGTATTTCTACATCAATTTTACACACATGGGTCTAAAATGACCCATATTCATTTCCTATCAACCCTCTATGGACACCTTGGCAATTGAATCGCCATTGGCTAGTAAATTTTTTAGTTTACTCGCCAGACTGATATACTATATATGTATGTGTGTGTGTGTGTGTGTGTGTGTGTATTTATATATACTATACAGTGCCCTCCAAAAGTATTGGAACAGTAAAGACAAAATTGCTCTGTTGGCTGTGGAGTCAAGACATTTACAAATATGATTAAAAGATGAATATGAGACAAAACTGCAGAATGTCACATTTTATTATTGGGTGATTCAACACATAGATGTTTTACCAGCTAAGAAGTTCAGCACTTTTAGAGTTTCAACCCCCTATCTGATGTGAGCATAAGTATTGGAACAGTTGCCTCACAGGTCTTTCTAAGTGATCAGCTGTGTCCTGTTGCATTAATTCTTCAGATATTAAAAGCAGGGAATGTGTCGTATCAGTTATATCCATTAATTCTGTATTCTGAATCTTGCATTCGATGATGACACATACAAACCAGGATGAAGATGAGAGAGCTGACTTTGAGAGAAAAGCAAGCAATTTGGATGCTAAAAGAAAAGAGGAAGTCAATTACAGCTATAGCAAAAACAAAGGGCATGGAGAAATCAAGAGTTTGGAAACCACCAGCGACACCAGCAACCAAAAATCATAAAAGCTGTGAAAATGAACCCTAAAAGACATGTCTGTAAAATCATCAACAACTGCCAGAAAGCTGGGGTGATGCACTGACAATCTACTGTCCTCAGGAGACTTTGACACAGAATTACAGATGCTACACAGCAAGATGTAAACCTCTGACCAGCACCAAAAATAGAAAGGCAAGATTATAGTTTGCAAAAAAGCACAAAGGTGAGCCAGAAGAGTTTTGGAACTGTGTTTATGGACCGATGAGACAAAGATGAACCTTTATCTAAGTGATGGGAAAGCAAAAATGTGGAGAAAAAAACGGAACTGCAAATTATCCCGAGCATACAGCCTCATCTGTAAAGCATGGTGGAGGTGTTGCCATGGCATGGGCATGCATGGCTGCCTCTGGAACCTCTCAACTTTACCGATGACGTAATGTATGATGACAGTAGCAGAATGAATTTGGAAGGGTACAAAACCATCTTGCCTACCAATATTCAAGAAAATGCCACCAGATTCATTGGGAAGTGCTTCATATTGCATCAGGACAATGACCCAAAACACCCTGCCAGTTCAGTTAAGGAATTTATAAGGGCAAAGAAATGGAAAGCCTTAGATTGCCCAAGTCAATCTCCAGATTTAAATCCGATTGAACATGAATTTCACAAGCTGAAGAGGAGAGTAAAGGCACAAACTCCCCAAAACAAGCAACAATTGGAATTGGCTGCATTAAAGGCTATTTCAAAGGATGAGACCAAGAGTCTGGTGATGTCTATGGGTCACAGACTCACTGCTGTGATTGTGCGCAAGGGATCTGCAACTAAATAATAGCTTTTAATCTTTTATATCTGCCTTACATTCAACTGTCCCAATACTTATGCTCACGTCAATGAGTTGGATGAACTCTAAAAGTGCTGTTCTTTTTATTTGGTAAAACATGTATGTGTTGAAATGGCTAATAATAAAATGACATTCCTGTAGTTTTGTCTCATATTCATCTTTTAATCATATTTGCAAATGTCTTGACTCCACAGCCAACAGAGCAATTTTGTCTTTACTGTTCCAATACTTATGGAGGGCACTGTATATGTATGTATGTATGTATGTGTGTGTGTGTGTGTATATATATATATATACATATGCATATGCACCATTTTACAAACATTAAAAATATTATATATATATATATATATATATATATATATATATATATATAGCTTTTTAAATATCTGAAAGTATACTCTTAACATCAGTCAGTCAAGCATTATAATATGATAATCAAGTAGGCCTATTATTTAATGATAGAACTTTAGTAATTAGAATTAAAACTTGGTAACCATGTATGAATGCATATTAGTCATTTTAACTGAACTTAGGACTGGTGGTGGTGCTTTTTTGGTCATTCAGTGTTTCTGCAAAAAAAAAAAAAACGGAAAAAACTAACAATAATACTGATAATATTATAATAATGATGATAATAATATTCATGAATCAGGTTGTCTGCATTCACTTGAACTGATTTGCTGAAATCAAAACAGCGACGATAATATGTGAGCGCCAGCCAATGAGATTGTTGTTTGCGCATTAGTTCCGCCCACTACCGGAAAACCCGGCAGTTCTTAAAAGCTGAAGAATTCCAAAAGGAGCACTGTTATTTTGAGATACAGAATATCATTTACATGTAGCGCGTCAATTCTGCATGTTATGAAAGACTCTCTCCCTCTTTCTTTCTTTGCGTGTGCGATGACAAGACATGCGCCTTCACACTAGAGTTTATGGTACGTCAAACACAGGTGCGCTGCGCATCCATTCAGATGAACTGAAATTTTTTTTAAAAATAGCATAGATCGCTTGACAGAGAGTAAAGCTCTTAAGCGCTCAGTCATAGTGTTCGGCGAGTTAAAATATATCTGTGCTAAACTTATATACTTAGTCTCCAACTCACACATTGGCGAATAAAATCTAAAAATTTATTAGCCAGTGGCTAATGATAGACATTATTTAGTTGTCCAGAGTGAAGATTTAGTCACATATGTGAGTGTTTTACTTGCATTATAGAGGGTTTCCTATGTTATTTCAATCATGCCTGAGTGATTCTTTGCTACGTTCTTCATTAATAAAATTAAAACCAACAGTGCACAATTTTCCACACCACAATCTGTCAAGCACATCTTACCAGCAAACATACACTCGTTCACATCCTTCTCTTCACTCTCTGAGACAGAAGTCTCCAAACTCATCCTTTCTAATCATCCTACTACTTGTCCGCTTGATCCTATTTCATCTCATCTCCTTCAAGCCATTTCTCCTGCAGTTGTACCTGCACTCACTCACATCATTAAAGGGGTCATCGGATGCAACATGCACTTTTACAAGCTGTTTGAACTGAAATGTGTGTTGGCAGTGTGTACACAACCACCCTATAATGATAAAGATCCACCCAGTGTTGTTTTTTTTAATCTCATTAAATCGTTACCCCTTTCTCAAATCGAGCCGATCTCAGATGCCTGTCTGTGTAACATCACACAGACAGGCCCCTCCCAAGATTGTTTGATTGACAGTAGCGTTTCAGCACAGACTGGACTGGTGTCTTACCTTGGACCCGCCCTGAGTGAGCTGTCATCAGTCTGCCATTGTTTCACCACCGGAGCAGATGTAGACAAGAATGACTCCTAAGTGATTGAGGTGTTTTGTTGTTGGATGTAATAATGAACATAGCAGTCGTCATTTACTCCCGGCATCTGAGCCGCTGAAGATGCAGTGGATTACGTTTGTTTCTGAAGGGAATGCGCCCCCGATCTACCTACATGCGTCTATCTTCGCACGAATCATTCGTGATACATCTTCACCTACAGAAGATGTGTAAGGTTTTTTTAATGAATCTTTGCAAATCGCCTTTCCTAATAATGTCCTAATTAGCAAGTTTCATGATGAATGCGGCTAAAGTTTACCATCTCTCACAGAGCGGCTCAGAAGAGAGGGGTGGGGTGAGCATAGCTCATTTGCATTTAAAGCCGCATGCAAGAATACAGCTTGCGTTAGACAGAGCTGTTTTTGACGGTAAAAACTGTGTTGTTTTACACTACCATTGAGAAATTTTAACCAAACTATGTTACAGACTTTTCATTAAGACCCTAAAGAATCATATCAATTTGTGGAAAATGGGCATCCGATGACCCCTTTAACACATCGCTTCACACTGGTGTTTTTCCCCCCTCAGCATTTAGACAGGCTCGTATAACCCCACTACTTAAGAAACCCACCCTTAACCCATCTCTTTTAGAGAACTACAGACCGGTTTCCCTTCTTCCTTTCATTGCAAAAACACTTGAATGAAAGTCTCTGCCTTTCTCACTCAGAACAACCTCCTCGACAGCAACCAGTCTGGTTTCAGAAGAGGACATTCAACCGAGACTGCTTTGCTCTCAGTTGTTGAAGCCCTAAGACTGTCAAAAGCGGATTCCAAATCTTCTATACTTATCTTGCTGGATCTGTCCGCTGCTTTTGACAATGGTTAACCACCAGATCCTCCTGTCAACACTATTGGCAAAGGGCATCTTAGGAACCGCACTCCAGTGGTTTTAGTCTGACCTCTCAGATAGATCGTTCAAGGTATCTTGGAGAGGTGAGGTGTCCAAGTTGCAACATCTAACTACTGGGGTGCCTCAGGGCTCAGTTCTTGGACCACTTCTCTTCTCTGTCTACATGGCATCATTAGGTTCTGTCATTCAGAAACATGGCTTTTCATACCACTGCTATGCTGATGACAATCAACTCTATCTCTCATTCCATCCTGATGATCCGACGATAGCTGCTTGCATCTCAGCTTGTCTAACAGACATTTCTTGCTGGATG
This sequence comes from Tor tambroides, assembly GCA_021397915.2. Classification (NCBI taxonomy): domain Eukaryota; kingdom Metazoa; phylum Chordata; class Actinopteri; order Cypriniformes; family Cyprinidae; genus Tor; species Tor tambroides. The sequence goes on along the minus strand of JAFVLL020039011.1, from coordinate 93,789 downwards.
AATGACCATCACCTTCAGCTCAACCTTGGTTCCACAGATGGTTCCATCAAACCCATCGTTTCATCACAATTTCACCATCCAGTTAAGCACATCAACCATAACTCTTTCAAAAACAGCCAGAAACCTTGGAGTTATGATTGATGATCAACTGACTTTCTCAGACCACATTGCTAAAACTGCCCGGTCCTGCAGATTTGCTTTATTCAACATCAAGAAGATTAGGCCCTATCTTTCCAAATCTGCTTCACAACTTTCAAACCTTTACAGTTAATCCAGATTAATTTTTAATGAGCCAAAAAGAATGCACGTCACACCTCTGTTTATCAATTTGCACTGCTACCAATAGCTGCTCGCATAAAATTCAAGGCATTGATTTTTGCCTACAAAACCACCACTGGCTCTGTACCCCTTTACCTAAATCCATTACTTCAGACTTATGTGCCCTCTAGAAACTTGTGTTCTGCAAGTGAATGTCGCTTTATTGTGCCATCCCAAAGAGGCACAAAATCACTTTCACGGACTTGGAATGACCTGCCCAGCTCAATCCGAGCAGCTGAGTCCTTAGCCATCTTCAAGAATCGGCTAAAAACACACATCTTTATTTGACCCTCTAACTCCAGCACTCTCTATTATAATTGTAGAGTTTGGACCGATCAGACACACAACTATTTGTTATATTTAACAAATCTCTTATGCCCCCTCACCCAACCAAAGGGCCAACTATGAGGGTCTGTGGACCCTTCCCCCGAAATGCATCTAACACCTAAGAAAGGCAGAACAGGCCTCTGGTTCCATGGCAACCCATCTGATAACACTAGTTTTATTGCTCAAAGGAATGCAGGCAGAGCAACTCTCACTACCTTTTTCCTATAGGAAAGACATTTTGCCATAAAAATGGACTCTTCTCTAATTAATTCATAGAAAAACCTTTCTTTGAATGAACATACGTCTTCAGGTCATTGTGTATATTATTACTGTTCTTGTATATGTTCTTGTGTGTTGTATACTGTTTTATGCATGCTTACGATAGATCACTAGTTAAGATCACCTCACTCATACCATGTTTGGTCTCTACCAATTCGTCTTCGGATGATCTAATTGAAAGTGAATATTACATGTTGATACCTATGCAACATATTAGTGTCCTAAGAATCTTTAGTAGTTTGTGCATTAACCCCAGGCAAATTACCTATGCAAATTACCATGTTCAGAGACAAAGAGTTGTAAAACTTTCCCTCCAAAAGTTCAAGACACCATTGGCTCTTTGACACCCCAGAGGTGTGACCTCTATAGCAGATAAAGCTCTCACATCAGTGACGCCCTTCCAGTCTGCGGTTCTGTTAGATCCTAAGAGGATGAGAAGGATGTGAGCTCCTCAGCGACCCTTAAGTTTTGCGCCAGGCCTTGCGGCCTTGACTTTCCATTCAACCAAGGATCCTCGGATCTCAGCAGATCTCTTTCTTAGCTCTTTTTCCCTTTCTACCTGGGAAGAAACTCCCAATTACCACCGAGCCAGAATAACATCTTTTGGAGTTCATCACCCTTCAAACCCGGAAGAACTTGAAGAACTCCAACACCACCAAACCTTCAAACCATCAGAACTTTCATCCGAGACTGCATCCGGACACTCGTTCAACGACCAAAAGCAATGCAAGTGTCGTACATTTACCTAAACGAAACAGAGGTTTAGTACAAGCTATAGACCCCGTTATAAACGTCGCTGATAATTTTATTCAGGTGGTTAACTGACTCTTTTCGTAGCTTCATTCTCTGGTTTCCTGATGGTTTCATCCATCAACTCTCATTTGCCCTTTCCCCATGTATGAGTGATTGTATGTTTGTTTGTTTGTTTGTTAGACTAGTTTGCATTAGTGTTTAGTTAATAAAAGTTGTGTGCACAAATTACATGGGTTTCTGGTTCTGCCTTGCAAATTAATGTCTCTTTATGATTTTGACCATCGCTACATGCTCTAATGCATTAATAAGAAAGTATTTTCTGTGGCCAAGGAAATATACTTTCTTAGAGTTGATATGAACTTACACTGAATGTTCGCTGGACGAACAGATCAGTTGATGGCAATTTAATTCTGCTACAGTTATTACTGTCAGCCGATATAAATAATTGTAATTAATCATAATTAATTGTAATTATTTATATACAATTCCCTTTTGAGCTAATTTGCTACATAATTCTATTCTTAAAAAAAACATGTCCCTTTTAGACTTGCACTCTATTCATTTACTGCTTGTTTTCTTTAAAAAAAAATTCTATTCTTGAATATATATATATAGATAGATAGATAGATATAGATATTCTATCTGTTTTGTAATTTAATATATTTAAAAAAAATACCTTGCTACATGTACTGCGTTAAGTTAATTGAGACTTGTTATAGCACTTGCATATCATTGCTCTTTTGTTGATTTTGATTGCTTCCATAGTCGCTTTGGATAAAAGCGTCTGCTAAATGACTAAATGTACATGTACATATAAATGTAAATAACAAATACTGTTTTTGTATTTCTACATCAATTTTACACACATGGGTCAAAAATGACCCATATAGAAACCTTTGATATTTGCTAATTTTTTTTCCGAGTAGGAACATATTTACGGCAGAAAGCTATTCACCTGCCCCACATTTCACAACTCAACATGGCTGCTTTTGTATAATTGAAGCATTTACTCTTATATTATAATTTGTTACCACAGAAAATATTTCATATATTGTGAAAGATAACTGGATATATGAATGTTAGGCTAAGGTTACCTTGACCTAGCTTGTTGTTGACACATTCTGTTTTAGCTAGCTAATGTTAGCTAGGTCAACAAAATAAAAGTCAAAATAATACGTTATTATATACAAGTATATATCATTGCTGTCAGGTGGAAACCTCATATCTCCACATTTCTTCATTTTTAAAAAAATTTTTAATACTATAAAATACTATTTAATACATAAATCAATACTATTGGTCACCCTTTATGTCTGTCAGTGTTCCTGAAAAGTAATGGTTTTGGACATACAAGGTTTCTGTCTGACAGCGACAATGTATAATCAGTATATACATCATCAACTGCTTGTTGTGCACTCTTTATCTAGAGTGTTAGTATGGCTGATCTCAGGCATTCTAGATTCATGGCTGAAATGTTTGTGGAGATGCTGCATGATGAGGAAAATGAAGCAATTCTTAGTCCTGATTCAGAGTCTAAAATATCTGATGCTGATTACCTAGACTAGGTGCCACAGGATCAGTCTGGAGTTGTGGGTGTAAATCCAGCTCTCCTAGATGAAGAAGGCCCATTTGATGACATTGAAGACTTGTCTGATGAGTCCTCTGAATAGGAAACTCAGACTCAGTCCAATAGATTGAGTAAAAATAGTTCGCATCTATTCATGTAAGCTGAGAAAGCGTGGCACCACGCAGGTGGCCTATGGTGCAATGTGCTGGATGTGGACACTAGGGCTGTGCAATAAATTTTATGTGATTGTCATGTGCATCTCGTCACTAAAGCCGGTAAAACCTTATGCGATTAATTGCACAACCCTAGTTGACACCCTCATTGTCTACACCAGGGGTGGCCAATGTTGGTCCTGGAGTGCCACAGTCCTGCTCCAACCCTAATCAAACGCATCTGAACAAGCTAATCAATGTCTAAGGGCTACTAGAAAGCTACAGGCAGGTGAGTTTTTATCAAGGTTGGAGCAAAACTCTGCAGGACTGTGGCTCTCCATGACAGACACTGGCCACCCCTGGCCTACACCAACTTTACTGCGCAATAACCTGATTACATGGGTGGTGTTACCAATGCATGATGGCTATTCATCAAGGAGCTGGTCAAAGAGCTTGTCATGCCACATATGAAGAGATGCTTGGAGGGTACACCCCACCTACAAAACCATATTACAAAGGCAATGGGAAGATGTGGGATAAAAACAAAACACAACCACCACCCAGCCACAGGTATGTATCAGACAGAAGGGCTAATTGAAGAGAAAGAGGTGCAGGATCTGCCCAGCTGCCAAAGACAGAGAAGTCAGCAGCTGGTGTTCCCAGTGTCAGGCCTGTTTGCAAGGAGCACAAACCAGTAGTTGTCATTTGTGAGGCATGTAAGCACAGAGATGGCAATTTGAGGTGGTGCTGTACCTGTGTGATTTTATTTTGTTAGTTTTATTTTCATCTGTTCGGGCACATCTGTTCGGCTACAATTCTCTACAGTTGCGCTATAGACAGTTCAATTTCAGTGTTATCGGTTATCAGTGATATGTGCATGTTATATGTGACAAAGTAGCAAATAAACATATTTCAAGTTAAATATGTTGGTCTAAATAACTGCTAAAAATAATTATTTTAACAAAATGTCTTTATTCTTTTCTTTTATCATGCTTGCACAGATGGGTCATTTTTGACCCATGTGTGTAAACTCGATGTAGTAACAAAAAACCTAGGGAAAAAATAAAAGATTAATTTATGGTCACTGTAAAAATATATTTTGAATATTCATGGATCATGGAATTTATAGATCAGGGAATATTAAATGCTGAAATAAACTGATTTCAAAAGATGAAACAAAAAATACCCAGAGAAGAATGAAATAACATAAGAAATGAGTAGGGGTCATTTTAGACCCATGTTGTGCATTAGAAGGGGTTTTCATAGCTTGTGCATCAAAGGCTATGCTATATTTTAGCTGTATTTTTACTATGAAATTTTAACAGTGGGAAATCAAGTTTCATTAGATTACTGTTTATAGTAACAACCCCTTTTACATTCCAATTGGTTCGTATGTTTTATTTATAATGTACATTTCCTATATACGTTTATTCTTGTTTATTCTCCACTCTCAATCATAACATTTCAGCCTACATACCCAATGTCACATTGGTATTAGCACTTGTATGTCCATGGGAGGATCGGAGTTTGCAGATATAGCGTCCAATGTCATCTGATTTTGGGTGGTCAATAGTCAGTACCAGCTGTTTGTTTGGAATGTATTGGCAGTGGATGGAACCTTTCATTGCTGTCTTGCTTTCTGAGCATATTGTTTTATTTGATTCTTTAATCCAGCTCAGATGAGTAACCTGGAATTCACGGTCCTTTCCATCGGATAGAGAAACATTGCAGTGCAGAGTGATAGACTGGTGGCAGTAGGAAACCACAGGTTTGGTAACTTGTACACTCATCATGCCTGTATAAGAGAAAGACAGTAATTCAGATGGATAAAAAATAAAAAATCTGCAATATCCTCTTTAAATGCCTAATTTTATTTTGTCCATGGCCACACTGAAGATAATAAAAGAAAATAAGATAAAAGACATCTGGGAGTTAATCATTAACTTTCCTGGGTAATGATTCATACAAAATATAATGCCAATGTGAAAGTTTATTTTAATACAGTTAATAAACAAAAATACATGCAAATATTTGCATTAATTTTACACCTAAATAAAATGCATGACTGGAATACCATAGTAACAAGCTAATACTGGCAGAATTAGGGTCTTTGGTGATTTTTTTTTTAGCTTTAGGCCTTGCAAACTACTACATATCCAACTATGATGAGGAGGAATAACTCACCAATGAGAGGAATAACTCACCAACTACTGCTGAAACAGATGAGATGAAGAGAAGAACAGGAAATTGCATACTGAAGATATTTCAGCTGTAGTAGCTTGGAAAAAAAAAATATATTAAAGACTACAATAAGAAACACTATATTACTTATGTATAAATCAATACACTGCATTATTTGGATAAAAGCTGCGTCTTAGCTGGACTAGCACCAGACTAACCTGAATGGCAGGCAACTGAATGCAGTCCAAAAAAGTCTTGGTTACATATAGTAACACTCGGTCCCTAATAGAGTGAATGGAGACATTGTGTCAAAGTTCTGACACTAGGGGTCATACTTGGGAGCCCAGACACCTCTGACATCATTGAGAAAAGGACAATGAAACTGGCGAGAAAAAATTGCATAGCTGGTCACGTTCCCTCCATCAAAGAAGGAGGGTTACCATACTTAACTGAGAGGATTCCTTTCAGGCTGTCATTTCGACGTTGTGTTGAAGTTCTGACACTAGGGGTCCCTATACTAAGCTCCACAACTGGCTGAACTGCATTACGAGTTCATGGTGGTGCAGATGCTGACAAGTCCAGCTTGTCACAAACAAACACACCTCTCCTCCTCGTAACCTTCCAACGCCCAGGAAGTATGACTTCCTTTCTCTCACCTTAGGAGAGAAGCCATATGATGGCAGAGGTCAACTCAGCCAGGACCCTGCTCTACACCTTACCAGGCATCCGAATTCAGGTGGTAGCACCCAGAATTCCAATGAGACTGGTTACATTTGCAGATTATAGAAACTAGCGAATGTATTAGGTGTAGCCCAGCCTGCAGTTTTACAAATGTCTGCTAGTGAGAAGCAGCAATGTCCTTGTTCGTGTGTGCTCTCACTCCCAAGGGGCATGGTAAGCCTCTGCCATGATAAGCCATGAGAATCGCATCCACAATAAGAAGGGTCTCCCACATCAGAAAGGATAGCTTGCAGGGTCACCACTTGATCACTAAACAAAGTAGTGGAAACTCTGGACACAAACTCTGGAAACTCTGGACATATCCAGGCTGGGGTCTCAGGATAATGTGACAGTCTGCTGGCCTGAATTCTAGGCACATTTCATTGATGGAGAGGGCTTGCATATCCCTCACCCTCTTGAGAGAAGTAAACGCAGTCAGGAAGGCCGTCTTCATAGACAGGGCACTAATCTTAACTGACAGGAGAGGCTCAAATGGATCTCTCTGTTACTCGCAGTGTTGTGGTTCACTTCCATAGTGCCCATGTACACCTGAGTGTAGATGCAGATAGATGCCTGTCCAGGCCCTCTTGGAGGAAGGATAGCACTGACCCAATACCACATATCCGTGGGTCCTCCACTTGGGAAGAACACCAGTTATTGAAAATGTGCCATTTCAGGTAGCATAGCCGCCTCGTAGAGGCATAATGTTTCCCTTTCCTGAGTAATGGTATTCACCTCTGCAGGTGAAAGACCTCTGAATTCCACTTCGTCCCATCCAGGCATGGAGGTTCCAGAGATCTGGGCAAGGGCGCCAAATTGTGTCCTGCCCCTGATAAAGGAGGTCCCTCCTCAGGGGAATCTGCTAGGGAGAAGCTGATGCCGTAAGCATGAGCCCCAGTTCTTGTTAGGCCAATATGGCGCAACCACAAAGACCTGGGCCCGTATTCTTAAAGATTCTAAGAATCCTCTCAGAGAGCTCCTAATTTAGCTTAAAAAATTCTACGTAGGAGTCTTAACTTAAAAGCGATTCAGGACCAATCTGAGAGCAACTCTGAGCGAGGAAAATACAAAAACTGTGACGAGGCGGGGCGGGGCTGACCCTGTTGCTAGCTATGACACAGTCTTTTGAAGAATGTGATTGGTTGGTTGTCCAAGAAGGAAATAAAAGAGCGCTTTTAAGAGTAGGGTTTATTATAAGCCTTCCCTTTAAATTACAGGCGTATTTTTTCCTGTTTTACCGTGCGCACGCACACACACACACACACACACACATTATACTCTTTAACTCTTAAGCCTCTTAAAAGTCCTCGTCAGTACTCCTAACAATTTCGGACCTTAAGACCTCTTTTAAGGGTTAAGATGCTTTCTGAATTACTTTTCTCTTTACTAGGATCTTTTCTTTAAATTTAAGAGGAAACACCCACATTTCTAAGAATTTTCTTAGAATTTTGTTACTAGGAGCAACTCTTAGCACTAAGATTTTTCATGAATACGGGCCCTGATCTGCAACCTCCCTGACTGTGCAATGAGGCTCATTGGGGTATGGGGTATCTATCCACTACAGAACGTGACCTGTCACAAGAAGGTCGAAGGGTCAAAACCCTCTCAAAGCTCAAACACAGCTAACAACTTTAGGCAACTGATATGCCAGTGCAGACAAGGACCTGTCCAGCTGCCTATACCTCAAAGGCGAACCACAGGAACGGTCTGTCTTGGAAGCATCGAGACATGAAATTACGCATCCTTCAGGTCTATAGCTGCAAACCAATCCCAGTACCTGACACATATTAACATGTGCATCTTGAATGGGAGCCTGTAAAGGGCACAATTCAGTACCCTTAAATCCAGATTTGGTCTGAGCCCCCCACCCTTCTTGGGTACAATGAAGTAGGGGCTGTAAAATCCCTTCTTCACCTCAGCTAGGGGGACAGGCAGCCAAAGTGATACAGCATCCACTTCCCTTTCCCCCGTCAGAAGTAGAGCATGGCTGGTCAGCAAGGATCACTTTGAACGTGATGAGCAGATGGAGGTTGCTGTTTCAGGGGTCCTGGGATAGAACCTGACCTGTCGAGGCAACACACGTCTGCTTCTTAACTGTCGAGAACTGCTAAGCAAAAGCTTTGACAGTGTAGTCCAAGGGACCAACCTGTGAAATTGAGACATCAAGGAAGCTTCCTTCCTTGGCATCCCACATTCCCATCATGAAACCACTGCCTGTGCCATAGATCCAACGAAGAGGTTTTGGAGAGTTGAATGAAGCCCTGCTTCTCAGTAAGAGATGCTGAATCGGCTCCGAAGAACTGAACAAGTAAGCAAATGCCATGCTGGCTTATTTATGGATATCCAGGGCATAACCAGCTATGCAAATTTTGTTTGCCAATTTCACTGGCCTTTTCTCAATGATGTCAGAGGTGTCTGGGCTCCCAAGTGTGACCACTAGTGTCGGAACTTCAACAAAATATCAAAGTGACCAACTGGAAGGGGGACCCATTTATTTTCTTCCCTTAACTCAGAATGAATTCTGAAAGAAAGCACCACCACTCGGCAAGCTTACAATGAGTGGTTATTTATTTAAATAACATAGCCGTCTCTTAGCCTTTCCTTCCACAGTATTTGCTATCCTTAATATTTGGATTAAAATATTACATAGCAACTTTGCTCTTACATTTATTCCCTGTTTAATGGTTGATTTAGCAGATTAGGGGAAAGAATATTTTGGTCCCAGCTGTACAGTATTTAACTTTTATGCAGTATGACTTAACAAATAACAGGATGCTTTGTGTAGAAAATGGAAATGTAAACTATAAGTTTAGTTTTCTTGTTAGGTTGCTGTCTTGAAGAGGGCATTTGTCAGTGGGTTTAAAATTGCCACTTTTTGAATGTTGGCTTGAGAGTTACCAACAATACACTATGTAACCCCTAAAAAGGGGAAAGGAATTATGCTACCTAAAAAAAAAAGAAAGAAAGAAATTTGGCATAAAAATACAGGGTTGTGACCTACAGTAGGTTGCTGTAATATAATTGATTAAGATGAATAAAAGATGATTGAAACTTTCGGCACTGTGTCACCTAGTGGTCAGGAGATATGAAAAATGCATATTTTTGCTTATAACTTGTGAATAGTTTGGCCAAAAATCATAAAAGTGGTCTCTTTGGATTCGGTGCATCATGCCGAGTTGAACCATATCCAATTCCCATGTCAGCCATTTTGGGCATCAGCCATTTTGAATTTTGTAGTAAAATGCTATATTTTACGAACGCATTGACGTATTGTTACAAAACTTGATATAGGTCATCAGCACGATGCCCTGAAGGAGCCTGAGAAGTTTTGAGGCAGCGCCACCTAGTGGTAAAATCAAATATTCACATGCTTATAACTTTGGGTGGGGTTGACTTTTTTTTTTCACGTGAGTTACCTTTTTACTGAATCCTTGCCGAGTCCAACGATACCAAACTTGCCAGATTTTGGCTTATGGTTTGTGCAATGTTGCATTTTAGCGCTTAAAAAACATTTGCCAATATCTTAGAAACCGTTACTCCGATCGACACGAAACCACCGTAGGAAATTCAAAAACATAGCGTCCCAGCTATACACTAATGCCCAATTGCCAAAATTTTGATAGTAAGTGGCACAAAAATGTAAACATTTTTCATCTACTCATATACAAATATGTCTATAACTCCAAAACAAAATGAGATATTTTCACCAGATTTGACACACGTATGTATGGGCACACTCTAAGGACACGTCAAAAATTTGGTGGGATTGTGCCTCTTGGCGGCACTATAATTGAACAAAACATGAAATTGCCATTGACTACAATAGAGTATTATGATATAAAATGCTATATTTTACGAATGCATTGGTGTACCATTACAAAACTTTGTATGTACCATTGAGACCATGACCTGAAAGTACTCAAAACGTTTTGAGACAGTGCCACCTTGTGGTCAAAAGTTATAATGAAATTTCAAATAAATGCTAATAGCTTTCTGTGAAATTTGCCTATTGTAATGAGACTGGTATTAATAGATTCCTTGGGTCATGCTGAGAACAGTGATACCAATGTTGCCATAGTCAGCCAAACTTCCTGTCTGCCATTTTGATTTATGTTGAAAACATACTTTTTCGAACTCCTCCTCAACCGTTTGTCCGATTTTCACCAAAATTTAGTCAGATCATCTTCAGACTGTGCTGACAAAAAGTTTTGGATTTCGTGTTGACAGACCAAACTGTTTTCGCATACCACAGCAATGAATTTGAGGCATGATGCCAAAATGACACTTGAGGCTTCATCTCTTCAATGCTTTGGCATATTGACACCAAACTTTGTGTGTGCCATTGTCACCTCACACAGAACACACCACATCAATTTGATAATAGTGCCACCTACTGGTCAAACGTGATAAGCCAATAAATCATATTACTAGAGGTTTATTTATGATTTTTCAGCCGTTTTGACTAAAATAATCCTAAAATAGCTTCAATTACTAATTTCTGCAGTTGGTCTGATGCTCCATGCTATGCTTAGCTCCTCATTTTGCCGCTGGAGTGCTTGGCCCCGTAGTTGCTGCTTGCAGCTATATTTTTTATTAGTTTTTTTATTTTTATTTAGCTTTAATATATTTTTATTGCAGTTTAGCCATTTTAGCTCAACAAAAACTTATTTCAATTTATATTTATGTTTTATTTTATTTCAGCTTTATTTCTATTAACAATACCAATTAATAGTTTAAAAGTTTTAGTCAACAATAACACTTATTACTAGGGCAATTGTAGGTTTCACTACACAGATTTATCTCCTGTGTCATGGAAAACGCTTGATATTGCAGATATAAGTATCGTCTTACACACAGCTGAATGTGCAAGCCATTCAAAGGTTTGCTCACCTAGGATATCTGCAGACTTCTTCCTCTCTATTATTTGGATGTCCCATGATCCTTCTGGGATTTGAGTTATGAAAGAATAGCCTTTCGAAGAAAGAGTTCACTTAATTAGGATTGGTTCCTTGATGAATTTACTCAGGACCATTGAATACGAATGCCATTCAACCAAACACTAAACCGACATTACCTAGACTAGAAGCCCCGCGGCGAAAGTTCCCAGTAATGCGACTGCAGCTGCTCCCATCTCCCTGACATACGCCACATTTATCCAGAGTGTTGGGGGAGAAGAGGACACCATCACATCCAATGGGCTGCAGAGGTACACATCAGCTAATAAGTTTGCCACATGCCTGAGAAAAGTAACATAAGGATCAATCTTACAGCAATAAGCCACTTACTTCACATCTCCCATTGACGCACACGCCCCTGTAGTTGCTGTACTTGCAAGATGTTCCATCACGTGCAGGTACCATCAACTGTCTTTGACCATCGGAGGTGGTGCAATGCAAGTCACATGGATTACTGGAGATATGAACGTAGTCATCTACAGGAATATAAACAGAGTTCATTGTTTTAACATAAATGATACCTTCACAGCACAGATTCATTAAATAAAAGGGTTAATACCAGAATAGAGAGGTTTCCAGTGGTAATTTTTTCCATTGTAAACCTGAGAGTTGAATGACCAGCACTGCTCTTCTCTGAAGCTCCTTCCTGAAGAAGGACATTCCTGTAATTCACAGAAAGACAGTCAATTGAATGCAACTGAATCTCGCTTTACAGTCTATTTGGTTGCAACAGACATTAAAACTGGCTAAAAAATAAAGCAAATTATGCATGAATTAACGGTAAGCCTCAGGTGGAAGTGGAACGTGAGGCTCGCTGTCAAGTCAGGCATCTGGGATGCATTTCTGTTAGACAGTCCAAATGCACTGTGAATGTGTGTGAGAGAGGAAAGGAAATACGGATACTGTGAGCAGACCTTTGCATTGCAGAGATGATACTTCTTTGCATTGCCTGTGCATGTCATGTTGTCTTTACCGGTTGTTGTTTTCTTTCTTTGAAAGATATTGTTTTAGTTTAGTAGCAGTTGAATACAACGGGACATTCATTACACTCAAAAAGTTTTTCCTAGTGCTTAAAAAAATTACATGATTTAAGTTTAAGGATTAGAAATGGTTCAAGGAAGAAAACTAAAACAAAAACCTTTTTTTTCCGTAGAATTTATTAGAAAAATGGAACAAAAACATTGAATTTGAGTAGGTTAACTTATGGATGCCCAAAAAAAATCATGCTGGGATAAATCATAATTATGACATAAAAAGTTGAAATTCTGAGATAATAAGTCAAAATTGAAACTAAAGGTTGGATAAAAATAAGACATAAGTACCATTTTTGGGACAATTATTGCTTAGTACAGTATCTCACAATTATGATTTAGTATGTCATAAATTTGACGTTTGTATCATAATTATGACTTAGTATGTCATAAATGACTTTTTATCTTATAATTTAAACTTTTTATAATTATGACTTTTTATCTCATAATTATTACATATGTCAATTTAAATTTTTTTATAATCATGACTTTTTATATCTTTGTATGGAATGTCACAAAGGCGACGCTTTGTCTCATGTTCTTATAATTCTGACATTTTTATCTCATAATTGACTTAGTATGTCATAAATTTGACTTTTTCTCATAATTATGACAGAATGTCATCATTTCAATTAGCTCATAATTTCACGATTTTATATCATAAATATGATTTACTAAAGCATGACTTTTATCTTATCTGGTGGAACTGGGATTTCATACAAACTAGCAAGCTAATAAGTTGCAGTATTTTGCAGGTGGGTGGTTTCTTCATATAGAATTTTTCTTACGTTAAATTTTATTGGCTTTATATACAGGAACAGATTATTATTATACAGTGTTTTTATTATATACATTATATAAATTTTTTAGAGTATATATATATATATATATATATATACTCTAAAAAATGCTGGGTTAAATACGACCCAGCACTGGGTAAAATATGGACAAACCCAGAGATTAGGTTGTTTAGACCCAGCGGTTGGGTTACTGCCCGGAAGGTTGGGTTAAACATTTAACCCAACTGTTGGTTGAAAACAACCCAGCATGTGTTCTGTCCAATATTTATTTCCAATATTTTATATATATATACATTATATACAGTGTTTTTATAATAGCTTTATAAAATGTATTATAAAATGTAATATGTGAATCTGATGTTTTGTGTGACAGCCACTGACTTTTGTTGTAGACAGTGTCTCTCCTGTGACATGACGCCTCCTCCACAGGTACGAGTGCAGGCGGTCCATTTTGTCCATTCTCCCCACCAGTACGTGATCACCTCCAGCCCATCCTCTAGACTGTTAGAGGCAACACCTTCTTCCTTTGGCAAATAAAGAGTTCATTTAGAAAATTACCATTGGAGATCAACATCTATGCTAAGAGCAGTCTATAACATTTCTTATATTTTTAATCTGTGAAATAGAGTATACAGCAAAATCAGTTTATCTTGTTTTTAACATAAATCTAGTGAGACGTGGGTTTAGATTTATTACACAAAAACTTGTGAGAATATTACAAACCTGTCCTCTACTTGAGAGATTGCCCAGAGACAGAGCCAGCGTTACAAGACCAAGCAGCACCAGACTGCTCTCCACATACTGGGCCCTTGACCAGATCCTCATCCTGCAGGGAATGAATATTTGGAGAAAAGAAACGGAATAATCTCTTGAAAGGCTTAATTAGTTTTTTACAGATCTGAGCACAAAGGAGCTTCAGTTCACGTCTGGTATCTTCTAAGGATATCTTTGAATAGATGACAGTGAGTGTAGACTATTCCATAGAAGAACCATTTTTGGTTTTGTAAAGAAACTTTTAGTGAACAGGTCTTAAAAGACCCTTTAATAATCTAAAGAACCTTTTTCTGCTGTAAAGAACCTTATTTTTTGCACTGAAAATACACTTGGCTTAAAAATATTAGGGGCACGTGCCCTCTCAGTTTGCATGGGCTTGACATTTTTGTTGGCAGGAATACATGAAATACAGTGAAAGAAAGTATGAGATTCTCTAGTTTCTATTCAAGTGACCAGTGATGCAACAACTTACACACAGAGCTGCATTAAGATATATAATAAGACATCACAATAAAAAAAAAAAATCACCAAATCACACAAAGTTCTCCAGTTCTCCTCCATCTCGTGTCTCCTCATCAGACCTGCACCTCCAATTAGGTAGGCTCCTTAAAGTAAGCAAACGGATCGTCTCACTCTGTTTGCAGTCTGGCTTTTCCTGGCACTAAATATTGGTGACAGGTGTCTTAAACTACCCGCTGGAGCACCTGGAGTTCATTATCCACCCCAGACACAGCTGGAGCAGCGCCAGCTCGCCAAACACTCGTCTCCCACAGACCACGCAGCGAGGCTGCCACGGCCGAGACAGACCTTCCTCTTCTGAGCTTCCCAGGCTACGAAAGAGAGTAAACACAGGCTAACCCCCTTCCCCCCTCCCCTGGGGCCTCTGCTCAAGGGAAGAGGGGTGTTTTTCTTTCCCTGGCAGCAGAGAGACAGCAGGGCCATTCCCCATTTGGGGGGGCAAGCCCTGTCTATGAGTCTATGAGCTGGAAGTAGACTCATCCTTCTCTGGAAGAGCTTCTGGTCACAGGGACCAGACTCAAGGATTCCTCAGTTCTCAGCAGACTTAAATGTCTCATGTCTTAAAATCACTTTCTGCAGCTTTCTAACAAACAGGTGAAAGGTACAAACCCACAGCAGGAGGACAGTTAAGACGAGGTCAAGCATGCAAGTGTTGAGAGACCAGCAACAAGTGTCATGACACAGATTTATACAGAGGAAACTGAAACATCCAGAGCAGAGAAAAGAAAATCGAATTTACATTTATGTCAAAAGGATTTCAAGCTATGGATTTGATCCTTCACCTATTTATACATTTAGACATTTTCTTGACTCACTTTTTAATGTGGAAAAAAGCATTTCCTGTGCGTGTGTGATAAACTTATCCATTAGTATTTATTATAGGTGAATTAGAAGTATAACAGTAAACTGTAAAAGGTGCAGTAAACTGTAAAACTATTTGCACTACAAACCAGTGTGTTTATAATTAAAGCAATTTACTGAACAAATACTGAAAAAAAATGGTGCAGAATTTACTTTGAATCCATTTTCACTCAGAAACTGAAATTGCGTCAAGTGCATAATGAACTAAGACACCAGAAGCCTTAGTTGCTCTCTGGATTACACGCCTGTCTGGAATACTTGATTCTGATTGGTTAATCGCAGCAATTACTGTAGCAGTCAGATATTTCCTAATATTAATAACTTTCATGGCTGTGGTCTCACACCACAGACTCACTCTTTATGGTTTCAAACAAACGCAGATGGTTTCATCTTTTGTCTCAGTTATCAACGCCAGTGAAAATGACTTTGGAAGACTCCAGTGTTTATATTACTGTAATATTTTTACAGTGTTCATCTTGTTGCTAAGCAGATTATTTTGTACATTGCAATGAACAATCATTTTTTGAAGCTTTTGGAGACTATATGACAAAATAATTTTGACAGTTGTTTATGATCATGGACCTATTTATTTGCCGAACAGCCAAGTACAGTCATGATCACTAAGTAATAAGGAGTTACTTTCTAGGAGCTCTGTCTTCCTCATTTAGTTGCTTGGCTCCTGTCTACACATAAGCTGCTCACTTATTTCTTGTGGTTCTCCTCATCATTTTATCATTCATGATGATTTATTTACGTAAGTAGCTATTTTCACGATTAATACCAGATTAATTTACCTCTTGACACATTGTCAAAACCACACATTCATTTTCTAGGGCTTTTTCAATTGGACATTTCAAAACATGACTTAATAGAGCTAAATATATTATCTTACATTGACTTCTCAATAACAAACAGCATGACCTCACTGCAAAAGCCCCATTTCCATGTATTTATTACAGAATTTATCATTAAAAAAGCGTACCAAGAACATTGTCTACTTTGGACTTAAAGTAAGTCTCAGCTGTTCTCTGCAGCTGGACCCAAAAGAAAAAAAAATACAGTGCGACAGTACTATCACATGATTTTTTATTTTACTTTTTTCCCCTGGATGACCATTACTGTCACTTTATTTCTCTTTCATCCAGTTCTTTGCATCAGCAGAGCAGTTAACACTGTTTGTTTGAGTTTGTGGAACAAGTGTCTAGTCTGCTTGGCTTCCCATGCTCTTTCCCAAAACATTCAGCACGATTCAGCTAAATGGACACACACACACACACACACACACACATAAAGTCAGTCACACAGTAAATATTTGTCCTTACCTGCAGTCCAGGGGCAGTGTTGGAGCTGAGTGCTGCTTGGACAGTGTGGGTGGTGCTGGTGGTGGTGGTGCAGTGGTGGTTTCTAATGGTGTGTTCTGAGGATGTGCCTTGTAAAGAGGGAAAGGTGTGCTCCTGCATCCCTCCTCTCCCCCTTCCTCTCCTCCTCCCTCCTGCTTTCTTTCCTTCAGTCCCAGCAGGAAGAGAGTGGCAGCACTTGGGAACGCCTACATGAAAACACTTTCCTGGCTGGTGCCAAGCTCATGGGCTGCCGCTGCTGTGTGGTGGAGCCGAGCCACAGTGCCACAGACTCAGCCAAGCTGCTGTCTGCTGGTCTCCGCTCGCAGACAGACAGGGAGGAAGTTGCCATTTCCCACAGAGAAGCCCCCACCATACCCCTCCTCATCACATCAGTCCATTCACCCTCCACACACTGTCTATGCCAGGTCATCCTCTCTTGTATTTCCCGCTTTGCAGTAAATCTTTCTTAGCTTGCATGTCCCACTGCTGTTGAGAGACCCATCGGTATCACAGGCCAAGGTTAAGAGCACTTCATGGGACTCCTGATGACAACAATGAGTACAACAAAGATATATATATATATATATATATATATACAGTGTGTGTGTGTGTGTGTGTGTGTGTGTGTGTATGTGTGTGTGTGTGTGTGTGTGTGTGTGTATATACATATATATATATATATATATATATATATATATATATATATATATCGCATCCAAAATAAAAGTTTTTGTTTACATAGTAAGTGTGTGTATATATATAAATACACATACATGCATGCATATATTTAAGAAAAATATATAATACATAAAATAAATATTTTCAAAACATGCTGAGTACACACACATATATTTTGTAAACAAAAACTTTTATTTTGGATGCAATTAATCACGATTAATCATTTGACAGCACTGATATATATACATACAGTGGGTACGGAAAGTATTCACACCCCCTTAAATTTTTCACTCTTTGTTATATCGCAGCCATTTGCTAAAATCATTTAAGTTCATTTTTTTTCCTCATTAATGTACACACAGCACCCCATATTGACAGAAAAACACGAATTGTTGACATTTTTATAATTTATTAAAAAGAAAATGGAAATATCACATGGTCTTCAGTATTCAGACCTGCTTTTATGTTACTCATATATTTAACTCAGATTGCTGTCCATTTCTTCTGATCATCCTTGAGGTGGTTCTACACCTTCATTTTAGTCCAGCTGTGTTTGATTAGACTGATTGGACTTGATTAGTAAAGCCACACACCTGTCTACATAAGACCTTACAGCTCACAGTGCATGTCAGAGCAAATGAGAATCATGAGTCAAAGGAATGCCTGAAGAGCTCAGACATGGTGTGGCAAGGCACAGATCTGGCCAAGTACAAAAATTTCTGCTGCACTTAAGGTTCCTAGAGCACAGTGGCCTCCATAATCCTTAAATGGAAGGCGTTTGGGACGACCAGAACCCTTCCTAGAGCTGGCCGTCTGGCCAAACTGAGCCATCGGGAGAAGAGCCTTGGTGAGAGAGGTAAAGAAGAACCCAAAGATCACTGTGGCTGAGCTCCAGAGATGCAGTCGGGAGATGGGAGAAAGTTGTAGAAAGTCAACCATCACTGCAGCCCTCCACCAGTCGGGGCTTTATGGCAGAGTGGCCCGACGGAAGCCTCTCCTCAGTGCAAGACACATGAAAGCCCGCATGGAGTTTGCTAAGATGGTGAGAAATAAGATTCTCTGGTCTGATGAGACCAAGATAGAACTTTTTGGCCTTAATTCTAAGCGGTATGTGTGGAGAAAACCAGGCACTGCTCATCACCTGTCCAATACAGTCCCAACAGTGAAGCATGGTGGTGGTAGCATCATGCTGTGGGGGTGTTTTCAGCTGCAGGGACAGGACGACTGGTTGCAATCGAGGGAAAGATGAATGGGGCCAAGTACAGGGATATCCTGGACGAAAACCTTCTCCAGAGTGCTCAGGACCTCAGACTGGGCTGAAGGTTTACCTTCCAACAAGAGAATGACCCTAAGCACACAGCTAAAATACTTAACGAAGGTAGGCTTCACAACAACTCCGTGACTGTTCTTGAATAAGCCCAGTCAAGGCCCTGACTTAAACCCCAATTAGAGCATCTCTGGAGAGACCCTAAAAATGGCTGTCCACCAACGTTTACCATCAACCTGACAGAACTGGAAGGATCAAAGGAGGAATGGCAGAGGATCTAAATCCAGGTGTGAAGAAACTTGTTGCATCTTTCCCAAAAGACTCATGGCTGTATTAGATCAAAAGGTGCTTCTACTAAATACTGAGCCAAAGGGTCAGATACTTAGGACCATGTGATATTTCAATTTTCTTTTTTAATAAATCTGCAAAAATGTCAATTCTGTGTTTTTCTGTCAATATGGGGTGCTGTGTGTACATTAATGAGGAAAAAAAATGAACTTAAATGATTTTAGCAAATGGCTGCAATATAACAGAGTGAAAAATTTAAGGGGGTCTGAATACTTTCTGTACCCACTGTGTATATATATATATATATATATAATATATCGGCATGCTGTGATTACCTACTCTCATATAGATATTACATTTAAATTAACAAATTTTAGTTTAAAATTGTTTTAATTATGAATCTAACTAAATTGCACATGGTTCCTTAAAATAGAAATGTACATTAGAAATGTAGAAATTGCACATTATCTTGTACATAATCTTCTCACATTATCTTGTTTTATGTGATTTATTTTGCAAAACTAAACAGAAATACTGATTAAGAAAGTGTTTTGCAGTGTAATAAAGGAGGAAGAGAGCGATGATGGAGAAAAAGGCTTGGGCAACACAGGCAGATAGCTGAGACCACCATGCCTGAATGTGACGTGTACATTTATAGACCACATGTTCTCTTCGTTGCCTGTCTGTCTGCTCTGTACATTAGGGACGCTTCGCTACACTTAAAGCTCAATCAAACACTCCTCTCAACCACAGATTTGTATGGTGATAGACATACTTCAGGAGATTTGCACAGTCTGGAAGTCTGGAGGAATGGTCGCTTTTTAAAAGCCTAAAATTACAAGGCACAGAACATAGGGAAGGTTTGTGTGTGTGTCACAGAGAAGGAGAGAAATCCTTCAGTACTTCTAAGGTGAAAGGCTGTGAAGGGAAAATGCATATTGGTTGTTATAAACAGACAACAAAATAGAGGTTTTCCTTCAGTCTAAATTAGGGAATAAAAAACACTCATTGTGGGTCAGAGAAAAAAAGTTAGGAATGAATAGACAAAAATCATTTATTGCTCTCTAACTAGCTGTCTAATTCACCACACACGAATGCATTTCACTACGCTCATAGTCCAAACAAATGTTGTTCTCACACGACAGGCATGTTATTAGAGCCTAATTCTGCAGGGTCTGTTTTGGAACAATGAATCAGCTCTGCTATGCAAACTGATTGTAAGCTAAGCAGATATGGGGAAATAAACAGACCTGCATTTTAAAGTCAAACGATCACTACTTTCTAGCACTTGGTTCTTGCTATTAAGGAAAATATTTTCGTCATGCTCCTGGTCTGTTTTTGAATTATTCACCAATGGTTATTCCAAAGAAATAATAGTACTAATCATAATCCTTAATAATCAAAATTAAAGAAACTTGCAAAACATGCTTTTTCTCTGAAACTGTTGTTGTTCCTTAGGCCACACAGACTATTTGGTTAATGTTAACCAAAAGTCAAATACACATAGCTATTTAGGCATTGTTTTCGGTCTGGCTCCATTCTGGTATGGAATTTCAAACACATTTTGCACAAACCCTGTTACAAACAAAATGTTTTGTAGTTGCAAAGTAATGTTTTCAAAGATAAAGGGCTAAAAACCTAATGTCAGCCATGGCAATATATCATTGCATCATTACTATTAATAATATTGTGCTTTGAACCAAGCATTTTTTGAGTTCATTCATTTTTATTTATTTATTCATTCTTGTCAACTGATCATTCTTATATTGTTCCCTAACAGTTGAGCGTGTGTACATATAAGCAGACGCTGATGAAGACTAATAAAAACGCTGATAAAGAAAAAAAAAATACTTCAGTTTGAATCAAGTGAGCCAAAATAATTATGGATGTCACTGCCTTAAATATAATTTTTGGAAGGTGAAACCTTTATTTTAAATGAAGGGAAATGGCACAGTATAACAGGGCTGAACAGAAAGTACAAAGACAAAGAAAATTTCTGTATTTGGTTTTTCTCGTTTTCAGGGTTGGGGGGGCATGATATTTTAATTTTAAATAAATAGGTAAAAGTTTTGGGACTATGTTTAAAATGGATAATGCTGCAGAAAACTGTAAACGTCTGGAAGAAACTGTTGAGACATCAGTAAAAGAAAAGCTTCCTTTATTGTTTTTCCCGATAATGAATAATGATTGTTTTCTCAGGCTCTCAAGATAATATACAGGTTTTTAAGTCAACAGTGAATCCGTTCTAAAATTCACATGCCTTGGACCAGAGGTTCTCATCTAGGGATTCAGTTGAAAGTGCTGAAGATTTCAACGGCTGTACTAATATAACAATCCAGCAAATGAGTTTGTGCCAGAATGTCACTGAAAGCCCTACAATTCTAGAACCTAAAAGTGGGTTGCATACCAAAAAAAAAGTGTTGAGAAAACATGCATTTAATAAACTTTATGACTGTAAACTAATTTGACTAAGGCCAAATTCAGTAGCTATGCCACACAAGAATGTGGCCACAGTGAGATGGATGAGTGAAAGCAGTGATGTTGCACTTTCAGCACATGACCCCAAATGTGACTCCTCATTCCTTAGCCATTCTAGGACAGTGACTGGTCAAGAAATGGACTCGTCTCTAAGTATCTGAGGTTTGCAATCTCTCTGGTGCCTTGGAGAATCATGTTACAGTCACTTAGAGAATGTCGGGCGTGAGGAACACTCAGCACACTGCACCCTTTGTGTTCCTCTCGCAGGTGCAACAGCTGAGAGAAGAACAGCTGTGACTGACCGGCCACAAAGTCCATAGCAAGACTCTCCCTCGTGCTCAAAATAACAAAATAAGGACTTTCCTAACTGTTGTGGACTGTGTGAAGTCTTATTTAGCAAGTCGTTAAAGCCACATCAAAAAAGCCACAGCATACAGAAATAAGACAATGGACATGTCTTTGCGTTATGTAGGTTAAATCATCCCATTCCAATGCAAGAACACAAGCATTTACAGTTCATCTTGCTGCCATTTAATGTGCTAAATTTCAAAAACAATAGTTTAAACTGGAGAAACGTCACTAAGTCACATCTGTTTCCTTTTGATTTGGATTGGATGTGTCATTCACATCTGTTTTTATTTCTTTTCTGCCATTTACTCTGAATTAAATGGACGCTGATGCAGATCATCTGATGCACGGAGAAGTTTCTGCAGACTAAATACGGACATTTTAGATGCATAAAATAAGAGATTAAAAAGATATAAAAGACATATTTCCACCACATGAAATGTGACCAGTACAAAGTGCGAATTTGTTCTTGGGTTCCCTTCACTCGTTTAATAGGCTCCTGGTCTATCAGTACATCTGGTATGGGTCTACGCAAGACTCACTGGTCTCTAACACAACATCCTAAGTCTACACCTCACCTTAAGCATTCACATTTTTCTACCCTCAGAACCACATTCACGTCAAACACAGATTTGCAATGACGCATACATGTGCTTTCGCGAGGCCAATGTCAATAACCCAAAAGAGACAGTTGTTTCTATAGCCACTGCTGAGGATCGATTCACCCATGAGAAACTCAGTGTCTGAGACTCAACACATCACCACCCAGACTGACCAGTATAAGAAAAATACATTTCAAAGAATTCTCTGTACGCCCAAGGGCGCGCAAGGACTTTTTTTTTCTTTTGACTCACTTTGAGTCAGCATTGACTCCACAGATTGTGAAGTTCACCATAAATGGCTTCACTTTTGTCCCGCTGCTGTTGTGCTACAATCTCAAACATGTGTGACAGAAGCGTGCCATGTGATTGCAGGCCTCTCCCAGTCCTCACGCAGACAGCTGCTGTCCTGATGACACTGCACATACAGACCCCTCTGAGCCATTTAAACTTTAAAGATCCTCCAGAGGAGGTTGTGAGTGTGTGAGAGTCGCCCCTTCAGTCTCTATTTTGGTCGCTTCTCCAGAAGATCTGGCGGTTTGAAACAAGCAGACAGTCTCTTAAGTCCTTCCAAGTTTTCCAGAAATCCTGAGGCCTTTTATTTGAGCCACAATGGGAGCGTTTATCGCCAAGATGTTGCTGCCCACCATCAGCAGTTTGGTGTTCCTGCCTGCAGCCAGTGTTGCCGCCAAGAGGGGTTTCCACATGGAGGCCATGGTCTATTTCTTCACAATGTTCTTCATAGCGGTAAGAGAATAGAGGCTTTTATAAATGTTACAGACGTGGAGAAATTTACAGTACTACGCTCTTCGTCTTTACAGCTTGTGTGTCTCTTATTAGTATTGATATACTTGTGTCTAAGGGGCCGTTTACACAGAAAATGGAACAAAGACAGGGTCTAGAGACATGTTTTTAAAAGTGGAACTTCTTTTAACCTGACATGCCTCTTAACAATTGTCCAATTGAGTTTACATAGGAAAAAAAACTACATAGACATACTAGGGGTGATATTTTAATTTTAACTGAAGAAAAATCTGGGATTGGTTAATTGATTGATTGATAAATGCAGTATACTACAGTATATAATACTTTCTTGGGCCATTCACAATGAACATTATTGTGTTAAAAAAGCAGCAAGACAGAGAAATGTGCAAAGTTAAATTTAAAAAAGGCAACAAAAAAACAAACAACAAAACCTACATAGACATGATAGATATGATGTTTTAATTTCAATTAAAGTTAAAGTGATGTAAAATTCTATTTATTTACTTATTTTATATATTTTTAATATAATATTTTATATTACATTTAACCCTAGATATATATGCTGCTCATGTACGAGACTCTAAAAAAGCTATGAGACATGCCACAATGGTCACAGACGTCCATCTAGCTTTAAGTATAGAAAGCAATTAAAAAGCGCATTGAAACACGAAACACATTCTGTGTGAACTGGCCCTAAATTCTCAATTCATTACAAACAGAAAGTTTACAAAACTCAGGCTACTTTAGTTTGCTCAGTCTGATAGCATTACTGAAGGCCAAAAGGTCTTCTTCATAAATTTTTCCAGACAAGAACGCGGAAAGTTTCATTTAATCTATCTTAGAGCCTTTTAAATTTACATTTATGTTCTCAGCCGGAACCTTTCTATCAAGGTGACTTAGCAGTCATGTGTTTTCTCCATTTGTGCTCAGATTTACCATGCGTGTGATGGTCCGGGCTTGTCCATTCTCTGTTTCATGAAGTATGAGATCCTGGAGTACTTCAGCGTGTATGGCACAGCTATCTCCATGTGGGTCACGCTACTAGGTGAGCAAATACCAATAGCATCTCTGTATCCTCATGGCGAGCAAATCTCAATCATGTTCTGTGAAAGTATGACATAGATATGCACTCCCACACAGGTCAAACAGCCAAGCAAAGTGATTTAAAATACTATTTTTCGTGAGCAGTGAGACAAGTGTTTATAACTTGCATTCCGCTGTGTCATGTAAAGAATATGTGTCCATTTGCTCTTATCCAGCACTGGGAGATTTCGATGAACCCAAGAGGTCTTCGCTCACCATGTTTGGGGTGTTGACATCAGCTGTGAGAATCTACCAGGACCGCTTAGGCTACGGCATCTACTCGGGCCCCATTGGAACGGCTGTCTTTATGATAACAGTCAAATGGGTGAGTTTGAGAGACATCAGATGCTGTTCCTACAGTGCTTTTAAGAGCAGTGCTCCAAATAAACTTGATGAGGAACTGTATTTTGCTCATATTGACAACATGGAAACTCAAAATGTTATTATCTACCACAAATGCTTTCACAAGGTTTTACAATATTGTTTTTGCTTTGCTCCAGTTACAAAAAATGAAGGAAAAAAAAGGACTTTATCCAGACAAAAGTGTTTACACTCAACAAGTGGGGCCAGGGTTCTGCTTCGGCGCTCTTGCTTTGATGCTTCGCTTCTATTTCGAGGTAAAAATATGAATGTGCAGCTCTTAAACAGCTACTCCAACTGGAGGAACACAGTTTGTCAGAAAAGCATGTTTGTGTAACTGCGGTAATGACTTGCTCATTTACTCCTGCAGGAGTGGGACTACGCTTATGTCCACAGTTTCTACCATGTGTCACTGGCCGTGTCCTTCATTCTGCTGCTGCCCAAGAAGAACCGTTACGCCGGGACGGGGCGCAACGCAGCCAAACTCAAATGCTACACCCTCTGTTGCTGTGTATGATGCATCTTTTTATCTGAGCAAAGCTGTAGAGGTGATCCTCACCCTGAAAGCCACTTTAAGATGGCAAACAGTCTCATAGTGACCATTTAAAGGGATTGTTCACCCAAAATAAGAATTGTCATTATTCTCTGTCATGTCATCCCAAACCTGTATGACTTCGTTCTTCTGTGGAACAAAAAAGGTGAATTTTTTAGTATGGTGCTGACTGATCTTTTTCATGTGAATGAAGAAAAATTATATAAAACCCCTATATAAAGTAATCCACACAACTCATGCTATATTCCAAGTCTTTTGGAGAAACAGACCATAATAAGTCTTCATACCCATCTCCTTGGCCTGTTGTCAAGCGCTCATAAGAGAAGCTGTAAAGTCAGATTTGTAAATAAACATTCTTTTGAGTCAGATCTTTTCAGAGAATCACTTGATTCAGTTCAGAAGACTGAATGATTCAGCCAGGAACTTAACTTGGCTTTCAATGATTAGTTTGTAGCAGTTATCAGTTCACTGGAAATGATTGACTTCAGTTATCAATTCACCAGAACTCATCCTTTTTGTTTTATATTATTCATGACATTATACAGTAATTTTGTAATATTACTAATTTTATAATCTCCTTCACTTTACTTACACTTTTTCAAACAACTTCAGAAGACTTGGAATATGGTGTTTGAGTCGTATGGGCCACTTTTATGGTACTTTAATAGTTTTGCAATAGTTAATACTTTATAATAGACTTTTAAGTTTAGTATAAGCTTAAAAGCCTCAGTCCTGATTCACTGCAATTGCACTAAGCTACCAGTAAGTTTTTTCTTCACAGAAGAAAGAAAGTCATACAGGTTTGGAACAACATGAGGGTGATTAAATGATGACAGGATTGTCATTTTTGGGTGAATTATACCTTTAACTTTCCAGAGATTGTCCATCATGTTAATCACACTCCTTTTCTCAATGGCAGACTTCACAACCTCAGATGAAGGAAAAAGCACGGACTATCTGGACTACTCCTCAAAAACCCTGGATGCGGAGCTGCGGTCCTGGCCTGCCATTACACAAATCAGCCGCATAATGCAAGAAACTGTGTCTGTTAACAGCACTCTGAAAGTGAGAACAGTTATATGACCTCAACCCAATTGAATGTGCCTTGGACAACTTATTTACAGGGATAGCATGATGCCCGATTATTCAAAATCACTAAAAAGGTACTGAAACCTGCATTTAAAGACGCGAGATAAAGTTGTGACAGCGAAAGAATCTCCCGTCCTGAAAGAGTTCATCTGAAAAGAAAAGAGAAATAACCAAGACTGGATTTGACTCATCAAACCCAGCTGGAAAGTTCATGAGTCACAAAAAAACAGCAGACGCATTATCTATCCAAAATGAATAAACTGTCTTTCAAAGGTTCCTCAGTAGGGACCACTTGTCTATGTCCGTTTAAGAGACTGTAAAAGAGGCCATTTAATTCTTTATATTCGTCTGTTTGTGCCAGACAGGTCAGACATCATCTGGGTACAACTGAACTCTACACTAAACTTATAAAGAAGCAAACAAATAGAGCTGCGGATTGAGGGCAGATACATTTTTTTGTTTTTATGTAAATATATATTTATTTATTACACTGTTCAATTTTATGTATCAATTGTCGTTTTTCATTTTTAAATAAAATCGTTTTTTCAGGATTTATTGTAGTATTTATTTTGAACACACTGTGTTTGTGTACATTCAAGGAAAATGAACTGTTATATTACGATGTTGAAGAAAGAAAAATCTTGTGGCTTTCTTAAAACTTCATTGAATTTCAGACTTCAGTCCATTTAAGTCAGTCCATCTGCACGCTCCTAACACTCTCCAAAAATTACAAACACACGCGGCATGTTTTAGACAAAACAGTCTCCCAGCAAACGTGAATGAAATTTTGGTCTGCAAAGACTTCTTTGACTAGCGGCCAGGCCACCAGCTCCTGTGCCCAGAGAAAGGTGTTTTTGTCTGGGGGGGAAGCTGGCAATTCGTGACTCTCCTGGCTGTCTGTCCTAATCTGCCAAAAAGAGTAACCTTACACTTTTATTACACCAGTGTGAAGCACTTTTGGGCGTCTTTATGACCACTGTCTGTTTAAAACCACTTTGTTTGTGGTCTCAGCTCCCACACACACACACACACACACACTGTCTGAGGAAACTCCACCAAGCCCCACCACTGTGAGGTTCATTCGAAAGCAAATGTACCTAGACTGCTGGCTGGCAGCATGAAATCCCATCTGCCACAGCCCTCTTCCTCTTCTCTGCCTCTTTTTTTTGTTTTTGAGGTAATGTATTTAATACAAGATCAGCTTCCTTCTACCTCAGACATGTTCTTTGGTGTCAAATGAAACTTTGTGCACTTCTTAAAAAATAGAACCTTCCTGTACTTGCCAGTATGGACATGATGTTAATTGTTAACTGATGTTAATTATATGTTAATTCCTGAATGAGCTTCATGCTAAAAATATGAATATATGTAGTGAAAAAAATGATACTCTTGACCAAATATAGTATAATTTGTTACAGACAAATATATATATATATATGCTAAATTAGCTATAATATGAGGAATTTGGCAATATTCTCTTCAAAAGACCTTCTTTTTTATTGTGATGTCTTTTTAAAATATGCATCATCTTTTCTGCTATGGAACATAAAACACTAGGAAAATAAATAAAACCCACAATAATTTCTGCAGTTAGTAAAGCTAGCCAGTCTGTGTTCTGCGCATCAACATTCTGCTGTCAAGAGAAAAGTGTTATTGCTTTTAGATGAACTGAACAAAACAGGTTTAAACCAGAAACCATGATGAATATAAAAATGCACTTTAAATTATACAGCCATTTGACTTTTTTCAGCGTGCTCATCCAGAAGCACTCCAACTGATTTTCAGATATTTTATTTCCAGCAAACCAAATAAAGTAACAAAGCACATATGCAAGCATGCAAACACGTCTTAGTCATCAAGACGTTACAATATGTGCAATATTGATAGGTTCAAATGTTTCATTGTTTAGAAAAAGGATGAAACCTACACTACTGAAGCACAAAGTTTTCATAAAGCTAACATCATGAAAATGTGTTGTATACACAGCAGACAAGGCCCTCTAGAGGCATGAGGCCTTGTGTGACGGCTCCGCTCACAGTGCCCTGAAGACAAACATGAGCTCATCTGCTTTATGCATACAAATGATGACAAATAAACAAAGCAGCATGTAACAATCCCAAACTTGTATTGTTGCATGTAACAGCATGTAACAGCTCCTAAGCTTCTTCAAGAAAAAACTACCTCTGTTCTAAAAACTTTTTGAGTCAACCCAAACATCTTAATTAGCTGGTTTTAGATATGCTTGATAAGAGTTGAAAATGAATAACTAGCTTAACCACCTTCAACCTAGGTTAAGTCTGACATGGAATATACTGTTTAATGCACAATTTATACCAAACTTTTCGAAATCATACTGATTCAAATACTTATTGTTTAAAAAAATAGCATGTGAAACGGTATGCATTATGCTATGATATATATTTCAAAGAGTAACAAGCTACATTGCTGTCTCATAACCTCACTGCACTGTATGCTTAATCCAGTTTATGAAGTGCAGTCAACATCATCTAGTTTAATTTTGTGTAAAAATGTCTAACTCTTGGCAGTCCAATCAAATAATGAATAAGGGAAAGGGAAGTGGTGTGTGGCGACCCATACTTGGAATTTGTCCTCTGCATTTAACCCATCCAAGTGCATGCACACAGTAGTGAACATACACCCAGAGCAGTGGGCAGCCAATGCTGCGGCGCCCGGGGAGCAGTTGGGGGTTCAGTGCCTTGCTCAAGGGTCTCACCTCAGTCATGGTATTGAGGGTGGAGAGAGTGCTGGTTATTCACTCCCCCCACCTACAATCCCTGCTGGACCTGAGACTTGAACCCACAACCTTTGGGTTACAAGTCCAACTCTCTATCCATTAGGCCATGACTGCCCCGCAGTTAAAGGAATGGTTCACCCAGAAACGAAAATTTACTCACCATCAGGCCATGATGGATTTGTTTCTTACAACATACAGCTTTTTGCTTCACAAGATATTAATTGATGGACTGGAGTTGTGTGAATGTGGATTATTGTGATGTTTTTATCAGCTGTTTGGACTCTCATTCTGACGGCACCCATTCACTTCAGAGGATCCACTGGTGACCAATTGATGTAATGCTAAATTCTACAAATGTGTTCCAATGAAGAAACAAACTCAACTACATCTTTGTTGGCCTGAGGGTGAGTAAATTTTCAGGAAATTTTCATTTTTGGGTGAACGATTCTTTTAAGAAGGAAAGTTATTTTGGGTGACATCACTTCTGGTTCATGTGTCACACTGGAAATGTCAGGTAAAGTCTGACATTTCCAGTGTGTTTTGGGACACAAAATGCCACACTATGTGTTCTGGTTGTACACTAAACTGAAATGTAGGCTGAAATACACTACACGACTTTTGCACATTATTTATTTTTTACTTTTTTCCCCCAATTTACAGTAAAAGCTGTCAGTAGACAAAAACTCCATTAAACAGTTTTAAAAGCTGTGAGCTGGCAAAAATGACATGGATCTTGGACCTTTATACACTGCGTGCCATTGTCAAGACTGTAAAGTCTATCCCTCGAAGCCTCATTTTCATCCATGTTAAAATCAATAAGGCGTCTAAAATGATTAAGGTCTAATGTGATGATAATAATTGAGTGCTACTTCATATCATCTACAAAGGTAAGTTGTAAGTCAAGTGAAGGTTAAAATCACCACAGGTAAGCGAATGCCCTCTTCACAGTCTACATAACCGTAGACTGGACTAAATGGTCAGTTACAGAAATTAAAGTCTTTATTTCATGTATGTTTTCTTTTTGCACAAGGACAATAAATGTCAGAAAATGACGTCTGATTGTTCCATTGTTGCAATGCCAAAAAATCTCAGGCTGTCTCCTCTAGGGGCTGCAAACATGTGTTTCACTATTAGCAAGGGAGTGTAAACGTCTGTGATAAAAGTCTGAGATCAGCTGCCAGTGGTGTTTTTATGCTGTTCTTTTTTTTCGCTCACTTTCTCAGCTGTTTCCCCAGCTGCTGAGGACCTCGGAGCAGCAACAGCTGCTATGAACAAAACAACTCCCACAGCATTATAGCAAGGAATTGACTCAATCAAATATAATGCCAAAACAATCTCTAACCTTCAAGGAAATATAATACATAATTCATATATTCATCTCGTTCCAAAACTGTATGCAAAACTCTTTTTTTTTTTCAAACATTTGAATTTTTTTTATGTTCAGACTCCAATGTTTAGACTCCAGTGTTCTTCAAAATAGCTTTGTTTGTTTTTCCACAGAAGAAAGAAAGCCATACGGGTTCAGAAAGTGACTAAATGATGACAAAATTTACACGTTTGGAATATCCCTTTAAGTCTAAAACCCAAAGTATCAAAGGAATTACAGATTACCCAGTCACCAGAATCGCTGAGACTGATTCATACCAATGAGCCTTCAACAATTGAGCCCAAAGCCCCCAAATTTCCTCCAAACATACGGCCGTTCCTGAGCGCTAGGCTCTTCACGTACAGGGTGGATAAGAGCCAGACGGGGCCCGTCATAGTGCAAGGGCTGCCTCTGCTGCAGGGCTCTTTTCACAGCTTGATTCAACTGACACCATAAACAGAAGAGATTAATGTCACAATTTAAAAGATTTAGCCTTTCAGAGAAAACACACACATTTAACTGGGAATGATATCATAAAAAAATGAAAGAAATATAACTGGAGCAAATAATTTATTTATTACACACGTTTTACAGTGGACTGGAAGTTGTTTTTTGAAAAAATTTGTTTTGAATGTAATATACACAATATAAGTTAATATGGAAAATATTTTTAGCCATTTTTAAACCAAATTTAAACTTCAGTAGTGAATAATTCCGCACTTTTAAGAAGTAAAAAACTGTGCTAAGGTTATAAAAAATGTTTCTGTAGTACTAGATTAGCACTTTCAAATCAAGAAGACTGGAAAAATGGTGCTTTGCCTTCACAGGTAAAGATTAAATTATAAAACACAGGCATTTCAAACATTAATCATTTTCATTATCAATTTTAAACAGCTAAACACTACCTTGGGAAGTAAAAATATAAAAATATATTACTGATTCCAAAAATTTTAATGATAATGTCTGTAGTGTGGGTGATAATGTTGGAGCCTGGTCTCATGAAAATGTGCATCAATAGCACAATTTTCAGTTTCTATTTGGCGTGCTATTTATATGCAGAAATTTACTTTGGCGTTCATATAATATGCAGTTTTCGTGTGCTTATGGCATGCATATGATACGCTGTTTTGGCGTACACATAATACGCACCTACCCCGCACCCCTAATCCTAACCATTGCGTATCATATGCATGCCAAAGTCAATTTCTGTGTATAAATAGTACACCAAATAGAAATAGAAACTTATACGCACTTTCATGAGATTGGGTTGTAATGTGGCTCTCTATCACTGTATTGGTCAGTATTTACTACACCAGTAGCAAACACCAGTTTTATGTGTAGATCTGGCACATGTCTACCTGTTGTTTTCTCTTGACTAGCTTGCATTGCTCCTCTCTTGGAGTGACGCATGGCTTCATCATCTGCTCTGAACCATCTTCTGCCTGTACCTGTGAGGATGTTTGTGACTGACTCTCCTCTTTGGCAAGGGCCATCCTGCTAATTTAGTAGAAGAAATAGAGCTCTTAAAACTAAAAGATGATCCCTAGCAATAAACCTACATTCACACAATCTAGCATAAAATATTCTGAAGATAAGAGAACACAGGCATCTCTACAATCAAACAAAACCACAGTGAGTTTATTCATCAGCATGCGCACAAACCTTGACACCTTGGAGACTGCTAGTTTGAAAGTCTGAATCTTTGTCATTAGCTGGGTTTTGACTGACTGTGCAGTGGCACAGGACATAATATCTGTCAAGCAGCATCCTGGGAGCGGTCTCAACAGCAAAGGCACCACCTAAAATGAGATTTAGGAATTATAAACTACATTTAAAGATGGCCTTTTTCCATCTAAAACAACTAAATAAAGTTTTAGACTCTTGCTATTCTTAAAGTCATTATTTTCATGTCCATTTTGAAAATTTGAGATAAAAATACACATATTTCACACAAAATATTTGTGATTTTATTTAAAAGGAGTCATTTTCTATTTCTAAGCCTATTTCTCACCTATTATTTCTAAATATTCTCCAGATAATATTTAATCTTTTTTGATTACATTTAGAAGCCAAAATAATTAATTTTGGAAACAACTTTTTGTGATATAATATTTTTCTCACACTATATTAATTTATAGCCATTTTTTCTCACACGGTGATTATCATATTTGGGGGTTTTGGCATCATCAAAAAGTTTTAAAACCATAATCTTAGACATTTTATCCATATTTGATTAGGAACATTTACCGTAGTTTGGGAATGTGACAAAGAGAGACTTGCCTGATCATTGGTGGGCTCCAAGATAAGGACTCTGATGGCATCCACCTTGGCCTCCTCCATTTTGGCCACTTTGCTATAAACTTTGGCTCGATTCTCATAGTAATGAACTTCACCAGGGTTGTACCTTATAGCAACAGAAAACTTGTCTGCTGCTTCCTGGTAGTTCCTGGAACAAACCACATTTCTAAAATAATATCAAGAGGCACAAGATAAAGAAATATGTTTAGAATTTCATACTTAACCACATAGTTTAAACCTACTTGTCTTCATAGCTATGCAGACCCAGTGTATTGTGAATAACAGCAAGTCGTAGCCAGATATCTGTGTTGTCAGGGTCCAACTCCTCTGCTTGCTGATAGTCAGCCAGTGCAAAAGTCCACTCACACTGCTTAAAAAAACAATCTGGGGGAAAAAAGACAGATTTTCTCTGTATAATACAAATTCTGCTGCATTATTTTGAGTGATGTGAAACAACCAAGCCATTTAAGAATTCAATAAACTCTGATTATTTTTCAGAGAAATATCACCATCTTTACGCCACTTTCAGCCCAACACCCATTAACCTCTTTATTTCTCAGTCCACACCTCCTCTGTTGATGAACAGCTCACTAGCATCTCTCTGTTTCTCTATGGCCTTGTTTAGCAGCATGATGGCTTCACCGTACAGACCCCGGGAGAAGCACTGAATGGCAAAATCATTGTATGTGAGTACGAGTTGGGTCTGAGCATCTTCCTCTAAATCCTCTGAATTGTCCTGCATTCCTCCTTGAGGAGAATCTTCTCCAACCCCACAGAACTCAACAGCGAGAATCAAGTCCTCAATGGCAGCAGTGAAGTCTTTCAGGCGCCGATACAGAATCCCCCTATAAGCAGGCAGAAAATAAGTGTATTTTATAGAGATAGTTCACCCAAAAATGAAAACTGTCATCATTTGCTTACCCTCAGGTTGTTCCAAATCTGTATGAATTTCTTTCAGCTGCTGAACACAAAAGAAGACATTTTGAATACTGGTGAATGCTAGTAACCAAATCGTTGACATAGCAAATGATTTTCACAGTACGGAAAAATAATATGGAAGCTTACCAACATTCTTCAAAATATCTTCTATTGTGTTCAGCAGATTAAACTCATACAGGTTTGGAACAAGTGGTGGGTGAGTAAATGATGACAGAATTTGCATTTTTGGGTGAACTATCCCATTAATACCATTTATATTATATGTCTACTTCACTATATGTAATTCTTTTTTTTTTTTGATTGATTGATTGATTTTAATTTACTTCTTGTTAAAGCATTTACAACACATATACTGTAGAAACAAGATAGTCCTATTGTATATCACTGTTGAAAAGTAGTATTGCTGGTCTGATTTCCATCCAAAAAGTATATTTTAATTAAATTTTCTTGTGTCCCTTTTATCTATTTATTAATTATTATCAATGTAATCCACTTTTTGTAATAGCCTGTAATACACTTTGTGCTATAATGTTTGAAAGGTGTTATACAAACAAAGTTAATATTATGAATTTACATTCTGATCTAGGCTGGTTTATGCTGATTTAGTGCTGGTATTATATATATATATATATATATTTGAACACGGTACCATAATAATACCATGTTTTGTGTACATATATCATGCTAGTACCATCATGCAGGCAAACTTTGAAGAAGTTTATTTTACTTACAGTATATAGCTATAAATATACAGTAAAAAAAAAATTCACATTTCATGGAAAACAGTAATAACCCTAACCCTGGAAAATAGTAATATAAATAATCAGTGTGTCAAAATTTTGACTGGTAATAGAAAAGCAAAGCAAAAAAGAATAATTGTAACAGAAAATTCATATAAAACCTAAATTTAGTGTGTGTATCATAATAATAATTTAAATGGAAAAATATCACTGTCACAAAAGGCCAATTCTTTAGCAGGCAGTAAATACGCAGCTCTTCTGACCCTTACCTAAAGAGGTAGTACTGTGCTTTATTGGGATTATATTCCAGAGCGGTATTTATTTTCCCCAGTGCATCTGAAAGCTCTTCCTTCAATGCCTTATCAACAGCTGCTTGATGGGAATCCTCCGCTGCCTCCTTCAGCCTCTTCAGCAGTGCCTGTGCCTCTGGGCAGCACGGTTTCAGCCTGAGCGCTGACCTCAAGTCATGATGGCACAAAGTCATCTGAGAAGACATGCAGCCCTCTTACCTGTGTATTACAGTCACTTGAAGGGAAATGTTTTTCTGAAGGCTGTGAATGATGGTCTGACCTGATTGAGCTGGTGGTGAAGGCGAGCTCTCAGAGTGAAGAGGTCTGCTGCCTGGCCATCCGTCTCCAGCCAATTATTGACCAGCCGAAGACAGTCAGAGTAACGGCCAAGAGCGGCCAGACAAGCCAAACTATGAATAAATATGCAAAAATTATGGAAAATTATGATCTCATGGTATCCACAGTAGGCCAAAACTTATTTGGACACTTTTTAACACTTACGTCACACTTAAAAATGCCTGTATTGCATTGCATTAAATCCAAAATATCAAACCAAGTGTCATCAGCAGCAAAACTAAATGACTAACTGCACTTTTCTAGCCAATAGTTTTTAACCCTTTGAAACTGTTTAGACTCATAGATGCAGTTTTACTGCAACCTGACTTTTCAGCCTTTTTCGGCTTTTTAAATGACATGGAGACATGCACTTACTGTCTGCTGTCACGCTTGATTCTGCTTTATTATAGGATGTTAGATTAATCCATATTGAGTATGAAATTAAATGTTAGAGGTGGACATTAGTAACAGGTTGGTTACTGATGTAAGACACTTTCAGTAAACACTTTTTTCATGAAAAGAGTGTTTGAGTGATACTGAGCTATATTTTAAACTATATTTCTTAAAAAAATAAATGCTACTGTAATATTTTGTTGGTAATACAAAAACATTCACATATTTTTAAATGTGGCTTGATTTCCGAATACATTTTTAGTTCAATAATAACTTAAGAATTATATCAATAATATGTTGCATTTTGTTAAATTCTGCACACACACACACAATGGAAATTTAATCAAGTAAAAGCACTCAATAATGTGAACAACTGTAGGTGATGATAGCTAGGCAAAGAGAGAGTATGTAGCGCCACCTGGTGGTATTTTATGCTATCACATGCTAACGTAACGTTAGTTTAGCTGATAGTTCAGACACATGTAGACTTCA
This sequence comes from Tor tambroides, assembly GCA_021397915.2. NCBI lineage: Eukaryota > Metazoa > Chordata > Actinopteri > Cypriniformes > Cyprinidae > Tor > Tor tambroides. The sequence goes on along the minus strand of JAFVLL020039011.1, from coordinate 58,095 downwards.
AATCTCTTTGAAGGGCACTGAAATATCTGCTGAAGTCTGCACTGACCTTCTCATGTGATATGGCCGGAAGGAGGGTTTGAGTTCTGCAGCTTTTGTGAAAGACTCCAGAGCCTCCAGAAACTTCCCTAAATCAAAACAACACTGGCCCTATAAGGTCAGTTAGAACAAACACAGATAAGTGCTCATTAAGGATGAATAACCGCAGAGGACTATATGTGATGGTTGACTTAAATTGATGCACATTTTATTGCATGTAAAACTGTGTATTTCAATTATACATATAAATATTGATAAAATTGGCATTAGAAAAAGATCAAAAGGGCAAAAAGAAAAAAACAAAACAATAGCCTTTATTCTAATGACATTTTGACTGCAAACTTAATGATTTACAAATGTGTTGATAAATGGATACATTTCAAAACACAAACAGCAAAGGCGATACATAGATTGTAATATTTAAAGCTCATAATCTGATTTCTGTCATCTGTGAGTAAATGAATTGTTGTACCTGCAGGTAGTAGATGAAGGCGAGTTGTTGAGGGTAGGCCTCAGTTTGGGGATCCAGACTGCAGGCGTGTTTGTAATCTAGTGCTGCAGACTGGAAGTCACACAGCTGAAGATATGCTTCTGCTCGCTGGACATAAAACTCAGTCTGCAGGTGGGGAGAATATAAAATCTGGTTAATATATAGGGCCAAATATTTATGGAGTAAAATCCATATTACAGCCTGACCTCTACCTGATGTGGCTGGAGTAGAATGGCCTTTGAGAAACAGGACACAGCCTTGTCAAAGTGTGACTGTGACATGGCACCAACACCTGCTTCATAACTAGACACATGTGCACATGTGTGAATATGCTTCTCAGTTAGACTCTGTAGTATTGTTTATAAACATCTGTTCACTTACTGTTTCTCAACCTTTTCTTTTATTATGCGCTCCCCATACATATCCAGTTTCTTTTTCTGGAAAATGAGAAATACAGATTTTTGTATAAATAAATAAATGAATATTGGAATATTTATTATTCCCATGAATATGTACTGAAATCTCTGTATGACTCTTTCTCTCTCACACACACACACAGCAAGAAATGTTGCACACATGTAAAATACAAACCTCGGCACAGCCAACAGGTGGATTCATATTGACAACAGAGATGCATAAGTAAAAGCTTAAGTTTATAAAAGCACTTAAAGAAAATTAAAAACCTCCAGAGTCCTCACGTTTGTTTCCCACAACCAAAACAAATCAACAAACAGTGCAGACCTTGTAACTAAAAGCACTTTTGAAAACATTTAGTAACTATGGGAACAGTTAAATGGCAAAAGAAGAGCAACGGCTGTATGAAGAAATTTGTTTTTAATAAACATCTTTTAAAATGCTTTTTAGTGCAAAGAGACAATTTTATAAAATGATTTTAAAAACACAATGTTAGATCAAATGTTTTAAAAAAATTGGGCAGTAAATATTTTGTGTGCATTCTTGTACGCAAGCACAAAGGAATAATAACGGACTTTTATTTTGAAATCACAACGTCTTTGGTCAGCATGTATTACTGTCAGCTGACAACACCGGTTAAGTGAATAAAGCGTTTTCCTCGGGATGCTGAAAAACAAAGCTTTTGATACTTCACTGGCTGAACTTGTGTATGTTTTGTCGGTTGTAATGTATGACATAACAACACAGTTTGTCGGTGGCGTTTATCTATGAAGTGCTTGATTATTTGATTATCGTTTGCGAGAGGCACGATGGATGATTATGAGGAGACCAGACCACTGTTGGTCAACGATGAGCAGACAGACGAGGACAGGTCAGAGCAGGACTCCTATCTGGAGTAAGTGTCACCATGCGACTCCATATCCACAAAAAAAACTATGATACTATTACTGCTTTTTTGTTAGTGTGTGATCACATATTATTGACTCTGAAAATGTTATTCACTCCGTGATTTGTTTAAAGTCAACGAGGAATCATTATATTTTGTCAACAGAAAGGGTCTACAATGACTTTACATACAATGTTCCTGTACTCATGGAAAACCTGTTTAACAAGAATGGTCACCTTATCCATAGCTGATTTGTCTGTAACTACTTTTGCTCGACAGTAAAGTTAAGAATGGCAAGCTGTACATTGCCACATTCGCAGCAGTTCTGGGACCCCTGAGTTTTGGGTTTGTCCTGGGTTACAGCTCTCCTGCCATACCTGAACTCAGCAAAATCCAAGACCCACGACTGCAGCTCAGCACAGAGGAAGCTTCCTGGTTTGGGGTATGTGAATGCTTTGGATCCTGTTTTTTTTTTTATTTTTTTTTTTTCAGGTAAATGCTTAGCATTTTCAGTTCCCCAGAACTTACAATGCCATTAGTGTCTGAGTTGGTGGAGGTTTAAATATCAAAATCCAATTTAGTTGTCCATGTATAAAAAGTTTAGCAAAGATGCTGATGTCAAAGTTACAACTTTATGATTTTCTGTCTTATAGTCTGTGGTGACCATTGGTGCAGCTCTTGGGGGTCTCCTTGGAGGATGGATTGTCGAGAGGATTGGACGAAAATTGAGCCTTATGTTTTGTGCATTACCCTTCATCTGTGGGTTTACCATCATTATCGCTGCTCAGAACCACTGGATGTTGTATGTGGGCAGAGTGCTCACTGGTCTAGCCAGTGGAGTGACTTCTCTTGTTGTACCTGTAAGTATTACCAGTGTAAAAATCCCATTCATTTTCTCTATAGGGGGAAGTGATTTTTAAAAATGAGTTCTAAACCTTTAAAGACAGACCTACTGTGAGCAGTGAGGCTGAATTTGCTTTGAAAGTTGAAACCATCATTCTGGATAATTAAAAATTTTTTTTTTTTTTTTTTTTAATAATCATTTTTAACAGCAAAATTCCTGGTAAAAACACATGATTCTGCAAAGAAGTCTCCAACAATCAGAATCATGGGCTCTTTAGCATTCGCCTGCTTGCATGAAGCACAGCAAATGACATAAGTGTCAGTCTCCTTATGCTCCTAAACTCCTTAAATATTTGTGTGTGTATATATATATATATATATATATATGTATGTAATAAGTATATTTTGCAATAAGCCCAAAATATATTGTTACTACATATAATCGACACCTTTAAATGATTAGTTTTATATTTCTCCATCATTTAATTATGTCATTCGCAGTGCTTCATGATACTGTAGTCTTGTACCTTTTTGTTCGATTTTCAAAAAAAAAAAATTTGTTTCAAATCAAATTTTGTCATTGTTATTCACTTCAAAGCTGGTTAGTTTGGTTTGTTTCATGACTTATAATTCTTCAACAAAGTTTTATAAACTCCTATGGGTGGAAAAATGTTCTCAGAAATTATTGTTGTTGTTATTGTATTAAGAACTGCAGACCACAGTTAACAATTGAAATTATGTGAACCAGCTTTTTAACCAAATTTTGGAAATTTAATTCAACAGAACATTATCCATTTGACTTTTCTCTCCATTTCTGCAGCTTTACATCTCTGAAACGGCTCATGAGCGTGTTAGGGGAACTATGGGCTCGTGCGTGCAACTTATGGTTGTGATAGGCATTATGGGAGCCTATATAACAGGTATTAGCCCTCATTTTAAACTTGTGACTGAATTGTGACATGCAAGTTATGACACTTGAGTGCCTTTGAGAGTAAATAGAGCTGTTCTGCTCTCATTTAGCTGTGTGAGATAATTGTTAATGTTTAATTAGAGGACACATTTCAACCTTCTTTAACTGCAGTGAGATCTTACACATATACTGTCTCTTTTCCAATGCATCCCTGGACTCCAGTAATTTATTTGTTCTTTGAAATCAGCTCAGATTTGTGTGAATGCCTTCCTAATTTGTGCTGGCGAGAATCCTTGTGAAAGTCTTTCAGTATTGCATTAATGGATAGGTCAAGTTACCTCAGGAATGTTCCTCTTAAAGATACACAGAGCCTGCATTGTAAATGGCTCTATCTGACCTGTGTTTACATGAAGAGTATGAAAACCTGACCCATTCTGTGTGATCAGTAGTAGTATACTGTATCCCTTAAAAGTACCTCCAGTAATTTATAGTAGGATTTATACAATGCCACGAGGGTGAGTAAATGATGACAGAATTCATTTTGTGGCAAACTATCACTTTAAATAATGCTATGTTTTTTCAAGGTTTGTTCCTGGACTGGCGATGGTTAGCAATTGCGTCCTCTATCCCTCCCACACTAATGCTGGTGTTTATGTGCTTCATGCCGGAGACACCACGATTCCTGCTCTCCCAAGGGAAAAGGAGAGAGGCAGAAGAGGCCCTGCGCTTCCTCAGGGGTCCTGATGCCCCGGCAGAGTGGGAGTGTGCTAGAATAGAAGATGCCTACAAAAATGAAGTTAGACATCACAAATTTCTCATTTCACATCTCAAAGTTCAAAGGTCTCAATTTTAATATTACATGTTGAGCTGAAGTTCAAGGTTAGAGTCAATGTGAAATTTCTAATTTAACATTTTTGAGTGAACTGGATATTCAGTGATGAAACGGTGACAAAAATGAAAATTCTGTCATCATGTACTTATCCTTATGTCGTTCCAAAAAATCCATTACTTTTCATTCTTTTTTGAAACACGAATGAATATATTTTTAATGATTATTTATGTACCTCCAATGAAAGTCTATTCCACAAAATATGCTTCAAAATCCACATGAATTGAGCGGTATAATCTAAGAGACATGATCACATTATATGACAAATACATTTAATTTAGGCTTTTATGTATATATAAACATTGAACAATGCACATACATAGAGCTCTTCAAATATGGTAAACGGAAGCTCAGCCATTCTTGCTTGACAAACAAACTTTATTCGTTCTTGTAGACAATGTTTATATTGAAAAAAAATGTATTCATAATATAAAATGATATATTCATAATATTAAATGGTCATGTCTCTTCAGAAGACTTGGATTAAATTGCTCACTTCATGTGGATTTCTTTTACAATGTCTTTATGGACTTCTTGAAGCTTCAAAAAATGTCTTGGTTTGTGTTTCATGGAGGAGCAAAAGTCTTGGCTTGAATGATGACAGAATTTAGATTTTTGGGTGAACTATCTCAAATTTTATCCAACTGGAACTGAATTGAATAATTAATTGTGGGTGTTACCAAACAGAGTTGAAGTTTAATTTTGTTGACTTTAAGTTTTCCTCACTTTTCTGAAGCTTTTTTAATTTAATAAATAAAAGAAATTCTGTGTACAACTGTATATAATTCACTAAGGTTGATATTTGATTGATTACAGGAGCAAAGCTTCTGTCTGGCGGATCTAAAGGACCCTGGCGTCTTTAAGCCTTTAGGCATAGGCATTATGATGATGCTTCTCCAGCAATTAACCGGCATTAATGCCATCATGTTTTACGCAGAGACAATCTTCGAGCAGGCCCATTTCAAAGTGAGTTTTGTTGAAGTTCATTTATTCATTCAGCTTTATTTATGCTAAATGCACATTGTAATGTTCTTTATTTTCCGCCACAGAGCAGCGATGTGGCCACTGTCATTGTTGCAGCCACACAGGTGGTCTTCACTGCAATTGCTGCTGCTATCATGGACAAGGCTGGGCGGAAAGTTCTCCTCATCTTGTCTGGTAGAAACATCATTAATAAATTAATATATTTGCACTGTAACACTTTACTTAAAGCCTTTATGTATGTAGGGGTGCACAAAAGTGGTACGCAGGTCCGCATGCGCAACCAAAATTAAAAATGCGCTGTGTAAATAAGTTCAGGCAGCGCATTTGTGTACCGACATGGTTGACAGCTGTTAATGCACAATTACCATTTTAGATCTACCATCTGTATTGTATACGATTTCTATTCAAACTGAAAGCATAAATTTAGGCTACCCACTAACGTTTTCAAAGCACAATGCAAAACTGTGACATTTCATTCACTGACGCTCTTCACTCAGCATCGGCAACCCGCCAAAATTAAAGCTTGCTGGTTTTAAGGTTGAAAATTCTAATAATAATAGCATTTTATTTTTAATTTTACTATAGAATAATGGTATTTGTATTTTATACTCCCTTTTTTATTTTAAAATAAAATAGTATTATCACACTTTATTATTTAATGTATTATTTTATTTAAAAAAAACTAAAAGTGCAACAATATTATCACTATTATTAATTTATTTTTTACAGTTATATTTAATGGGTCACACTATGTGCCATGTGAGGACCAAACCAAATCTCCAGGTTCTCATATGAGAACCAGGCTGAAAAACTTATGTGCACCCATGTGTATAAGGCATTATAAAAGTAGTTTTAATGCATTAATTATGCCTTGTAATGCACCTTATAATGCATTGTACAATCTAATGAATAATTGTAACCACAGGTAATACATTTTGACACTTATCAATTCATTGTTACACTATGCATTTTAAATTTGGTTATAATTATTTACGACAATATATAATGTACAACGCACATTATGAATAATTTTAACACATTATTATACCCTTTAATAGCCCTTTATAATGCATTATACATAAAGGCTTCAAGTGTTACCATTTGCACTACTGTTTTTGGGGAGAAAAAAAAAAAGACTAAAAATGGATTGTCCTTAATTTTGTGTCCCCCCACAAGGTGTCACCATGTGTGTTAGTGAAACAGTTTTTGGAGTATATTTCAAGTTGACTGTGAAGCATAATAACTCCTCACTGACGAGTGTACTAACAGATGCCCAGGGTTCTCTGGCAGAGCAGCCTCCTACAGACCTGGCCTGGCTGGCTGTGGGAAGCATGGGCCTTTTCATTGCAGGTTAGACAAATGTATTTCACTGAAACTTACCATAGAACAAGAAGTATTTAGCAACTGTATTAAGATTTCCTGCTGTATGTGGTCAAGTTACATTTATTTTTTTAGCACTTCGTACAATACAGATTGTTTAAAGCAGCTTTGCGGTAATAAACAGGAAAATAAGGGTTAATGTAAAATTCGTCAATTATGAAGCGACTTCAGTTTCAGTAAAGCAGCTCTACAGAAGACAATAGTGTCATTGTCCAACTCAATTTAGTTCAAATATAAAGAACTATAAAGCTAGCCTACAACCACATACCCTGTACATGGTAAGACTTTAATCGACATGTAAGGTGGCTACCTGCAGTTCAATTTGTTTGTACGCACCATTTAGGAACAAGTACATCTGAAACAGTTAAAATAATAGAGTTGTAATCAGAATTTATGTCCATCCAGATAACCAATTATTTTACTGATGCAGATTGACTTAAAGATAAAGCAAAATATACAGTGATGTCTAGTTTTCACTATGTAACTGTACTTGAGTTTTTGTCCAGTTCATATTTTTGGTTCAGTCATGAAACTGTAGATGGCACAGGCTGATTGGCCACATCATTTAATGCATGGCATAAGCTGATTGGCCTCTGCTGATTCTGCAGCCAATGTTCAACATTTAAAGGGGTCATCGGATGCAAAATTCACTTTTACATGTTGTTTGAACTGAAATGTGTTTTGGCAGTGTGTGTACATGATGCACTGTGTAGAGATCCAGGCAGACGAAGTCTTTCCGTAAGAGTGTGGTTTATTAAAAATCAATTATCATAAGTATAAGTGCCACGGATTACAGATGATTAAGTGTTAAAATATGAAAATCAAAAGAAAAGATTAAAAATGGACACAATATCCAAACTAAATATATTTCTGCTAAAATAAGATAAGTCTAACAATCAGAGTAATCTGAGTATAGTAATATTCAAGAGCAGAGAGATGATCTTCAGAGCATGCACTAAAAGAAGAAGCAAGGAAGCCAATTTGGGGAGCAATATATAGGCTAGAGACTTACATCTTCTTACATCGTCATAGGTCATGGAATGTTCTCGTCTGATCGATAATTGTAAAATGATTTTATCCATTACGTCTACTTACTATCTCCCCCTACCTAAGGTGAATTTAGTTCAGGACTAGGTCACGTTGACATGACCAATGAATGAATGAATGAATGAGCTTTATTGGCCAAGTATGTTTACACATACGAGGAATTTGTTATAGTGACAGAAGCTCCACAGTGCAACAAAAAGACAGCGACAGGACAGGACACAGATAATAAAAGAATAATATAAAAATACACAAATAAGCAATGTACACAACAGCAAAAAAAAAAAAAACAATATATAATATGGACAATTATGTATGTACAGGTCAAGTATGTGCAAATTTGAAATGAGAAATAAAATAAAATAAGTGAG